>QEOQ01000274.1:800617-847947 GCA_010279815.1 Brachionus plicatilis | reverse complement strand
AATTAAAGTCAAGTCAAATGACTTGACTTTAAAAATAAAATATTGAAGTCAAGTCAGATGACTTGACTTTGAAAAGACTTTAAAATGACTTTTTTTTTTGACTTTTGCCCAAGTCTGCTTGGACCTCACTTGAGACTTGTAATTTTTAAACAACACTGATTGAAACATCTAAAGACTATTCCAAAAAAAAGCTTATTCGAAAAAGCTTAAAAAATTTCGAATTAAGTTTAAATATTGAATTTTCAAACTAAATATATCTTCACTAAAAAAATCAAACGTTAATCTACAGCGATACTAATAAAATCGTAACGCCAATCAGCCGGCCGGCTCCGCCTCCCAACGGCTTCGACTCAGCCGACCTAATCGGTCATGTCGACCATGTCAGCCTTATCGGTCATGTCTGCCATGTGGGCCAAACTGTCCGACCCCTACGACTTATACAAAAATTATTTTTTATTTAATTTTTTTTTAAGTATTGAAAATAAAACTAAAATTGAAAAAAAACTTTAATTTTTGTCTTTATAAAAATAAGATAAAATAAATAATAACTTTTGTTTAAGTCGAAGGGGTCGAAAAGTTTGGTCGACCTGGCCGAAAAGGCCGACAAGGCTGGCTGATCCGAAGCCGTTTGCAGGCGGCGGGGGCCGGCTGAACGGCGTTACGATATTATTAGAACCGCTGTAGTTTTTAAATCTTGTACACAATTTTTTATTAAAATTTGTCCTCAAGTCTTAAAAAAATGAAAAAAATTAAAAATGTTTTTAATACCTTGTAGAATTTCGGTCATTTTCAATTGCTCATTCAAACGTCCATTTTCTTTCTTAAGTTCGTCATTTTCAATTGTTAACTTATCAATTATTTTGTTTCTCTCCTCAAGTTGTTCGTGAAATGACTTCGACACATTATTGTTCGCTTTGACCGAAGACTCTTTAGCAGTTGCAGGAGAATTTGGAGTAGATTTCGAAGTTAAAGGAACATTTAAAGGAGCACTTGAAGTAGATTTTGAAGTTGAGGGAGCATTTTTCTTAAAATTATCACTTTTGTTCGCTTTAATTTGTTTTGTTTTTTTGACACTTTTGTCTACTTTTTTTGATGGAATGATATTTTTCTTGATACCTTCAGATAAACTTTTTAATTGAGTATCGCAAACTGTATAATCTCCTATAAGCTTAACTTCGGCCTTCAATACTTCGCCTGCCCACTTGATGTCATAAATGGCATTAATTTCGATCTCCTGGTCACGATCGACTGCAACTACAGCCTCTTCAACAATCGAGAATTTATCATCGATTAGAAATTGGACTAGAACGTAATTTAACATTTTTTTTTTTTTTTTTCATTTGCCATTCTAGAAAAATTTTTTACTAAGTAAATTGAGCCTATTGTATAAAAAATAATTTTTGAGATTTTTGTCGATTGGAAAAAATATAAAAAAACTAATTGAATAAAAACGCCGAAGAATAATCACTAACATATATTAAATCGAAAATTTTAGCATAAAAGCATTTTTTTAGATGCTTTATGTCTGCAACGAAGTATTTATTTGTCAGAGCACATATTGTAATCGAAGAAATTAATTCTCTAAATTTAATGTTGTAAAAAGGTCTGTGTAATTTACTCAGAGTTTCTACAACAGCCACGCAATCAGTATCGTTAAAACAAAAATAGTGAATTAAACCGAATATACCATTATATTCTATACAAAAATCCAACTTTTTGACGTCTTTATAATTGATTGAAGTGTATAAATAATTTTTAAATTTTACATAATTTGTAATCCTAAAACTAAGAGAGAGTGAGTAAAACTTTGTCTTTAATATTGTAAAAATTTCATCAGACATTATTTGCACAGATAAAATTTTCCCAAATAAAAAATCATCAATATTAATAATTTTTTTCCATGAGAAAATTTCATTCATTAAGTGTTCAGGTATTCGATCTACCGATGAATCATAAATTTTTAAAACATTAAAAGAGTTGATAATTTGAACCGCAATTGAATTTTTCGCTTTTAAAAAACATAAAATTTGTCGATTGACATCTTCGAATGCGAAACAATTCAATTCAGCCAAATTACCATTGTTTTTCAAATCTTCGGTTAAATGAATAAGTTCATGTACCCCTGATAGCATTGAGTCTTTTCCATAAAAATACTCCATGTTTCTGACGAAATCTTTAAACAAAAGACTTATATATTCTAATGATCTTTCATCTAGATTTGATTTTAATAAAAATTCCATTCCAACTACTAAATTAATTAAATGTGAGAGTTGTTGGTCATCCATAACTGGTCGTAATAAAGGTAACGAATAATATAATAAAAACGATAAAAGTTCATTAGCCTTCCAGTTAGGCAATTCATTTAAGGAGCGTGGATAACGGGGGATAAAACTTGGTACCCTAATATTGATTAGTTGATCGTTAATTAGATCAAAATATTTTCTTAGTGAAAATGGTCTTGAGGCGTATTCAGGGTAAAATAAATATTTAATTAAGCTTTTAACTACACCTTCTAGAATGCTATGCATAAAGTCGATCACCGTCGACTCAATGGGGAAGTAAAAAGTTAACTTATTCAGCATAGATTCGCCTTTTATACCTCTATAAGGTTTATTTTGATCTATCGATTGTCTTAGATCACTGAGATATTTTTCATGTGAGCGCTTGGGCTTATCATAATGATAGTTTTTATAAGGGTATATGTGGATTGTACCATTTTTTGAAGAAGCAATATTTTCGCCTGATTGGTAACATTTTAGACAACCATATTTACCATTGTATTGCACAGTATTCAGTATCGCGGCTCTAGCAGGTTTATCAAAGACCCCATTTGTTAAAAAAACTTTTACAATTCTGCCATCCAAAATTAATCCATTCTCCAAAATTTTCAACTCTTCAATAATTGGCTTAAGAAAAGCTTCGAATACTGGCTTTTTACTAGACACCCAAAGCCCAGCTATTATTAGATTTTTTAATTTAAATCTTTGCTTTTTAGCTATCTGGTTTATAGTTAAATAAACAGGCCAGATAGTTGTTTTTGATGATTTAAAAACAGACATTCCATCAGTGTTAATTGTCAGAGTAATAAATCTTGAATGTACTTTTGCGATTTTTTTATAGATTTCATTATCTGACACAGCAAACGTGTCAAAAACATTGTTTTGTTTTAAAATAGTATTTAATTGAGCTGTAATACTCAAATGATAAAAATTATTGACTAACCTGTTACAAAAACAACATTTAAAATTTTTTACTGTCGTTTTGTCAAGTAAAATGTCACACGCTGAACAATACTCATAGCTATCATATTTTATTAAATTTTCTTTTTCTTCGTGAAAAGAAGTCACCAACGAGTCGAAATTTGTTGGAACATCATTCCCACCGAAATGTCTGAATATTTTAATAAAGGCATTCATACAGCTTTTAGTCGGCTTATAATCAATAAAAATGCTCAGCAGACCAAGCTTAATTGAAAAAGCTTTATCTAAATCGATTTGGTTTAATTTATAATTTTCATTTTCGATTTTTGAGGTTGAAGTGTCAATTAAATCTTGAGAATTAGTGGATTTCAATAAATATGCAATTTGACTAAATGTTTCAGTTTGAGTCGAATTTTCGGCCGATGGAATAATATTATCGCTCTCCTGATCATCTTGAAATTTATGATTAATGTCAACATCCTCAAGGTACGGCTCAGTGCTACCAAACAATTGCTTTTTCGATTTTTTCGGGCGATTTATATTTAAGCTATTTTGAATATTTTTTTTGTAACGTCTTAATGTTGTATATGGAATTTTGCAATCATCGTTTCGAAGCCAAAACTTATATGCTCGAGGGGTTTGAGACATTTTCGAGACTTATAAAAATTTTTAAAAAAAATTTAGTTTTAATTCTATAGAATAGAAAAAAATTCATTATTTTTAAAATTCATGAAAATAATAAAAATGAATTAAAATTTTAAAAAACAGAAACAAGAAAATTAGAAAATTTACAAACAAAAAATTGAATAATAATTTAGAAAATTAAAAAAAAAATAATTTATGAACATTTAAAATTTGCTATGGAAAAGTACTCTTCTTTTGTCTTACAATTTTTTTCCCCTAATTGTTTAATTACTTTACTTTATTTTTTTTAACATCGCCTACAAGGCGTTCATTGAATAAATATTATTAGTTTTATTATTATTTTATAAATGTTAATATTGAGCTCAAAAGTAGATTTATTTAGTTTGTTTTATTAATTTCATTTTTTCTTCAAATAAGAAAATAAGATGAGAGTAGTAATAAGAGTCGACTTTGATTTCGACTTTTAGAAGGAAAAGAAGAGACACTCTATTTGATAAAATCCAGAAATGCTTAAAAGTCACAAGTCTCAATAATATAAAATAGAATACTGTTAAAAAAATACCAGACTTGTTTTTTTCAAACATCTCTGGATATTATCAAAGAGAGCGTCTCTTCTTATCCTTCAAAAGTCGAAATTAAAGTTGATATACAATACTAGAGGAGAGTATTTAAAATCGCAATAAAATAATTGATCCTCAATAAAAGCGCCAATTTATTTCAAAATTTATATTTTTTTAAAATTAAATTATGATCACAATTTTGGGTTTGGTCTGGTGAAAAAAAATAGGTTTCATTGTTTGAAAATATTATTATATTTAAGATGAACTTTATTAGTTTAAATTAAAAAGTCATATTATTAAATTTACATCACAAACAATTTTTTGGTTAAATTCACTGAATTTAACAAAAAAATTGAAAAAAAAACATGATGTTTTTATTTCAATGAAAAAAAAATGTATATAAATTCGTAAAAAAATCGAAATAATTTCGAAAATTCAAAAATTTCGAAAATTTTCGAAAATTTTTCGAAATCATTTTTAATTGGGATAGACTCGGTCATTTTGTTTATTTAGACCACCATCTATCGTAAAAATCTTTTCGTCGGAAAACATTATTGGCAAATTTTTAAAGACTGAACTCTTATTTTTTCGCCAAAATTGGGCAAATTTTAGCCTATCATTTATATGCTTTTCAGTCAAAAGTGGAATTTTTCTTTTAATATATGCCTTGTTATGAATTATAGTTATAAAATAAAATCAAAAAGAAAAAAGAACCAAGTGATATTTTTAATTTTTTGGAGACCTGACGCAGTGAATTAATCTTGAAAAGACGTTTAGCTTTTCTTATATTGACATAATTTACAACAGATCTTGGTCTTCCTGGCGAGACGGAATGTTCAGTTTTCCCAAATTGAATATATTCTCTTATCCATCTAGAAATAGTCTGGATAGTAACTTTCGCTGCTAGAATTTCGTAGATTTGACTATTCAACTTTCCTGCAACATGATGAGTTACAGCAAGTTCACGAAGAGAAGTCTTTGCCATATTTTTTTCAAAAAGTAAATTTTTCAAAGATGTTAAATGTATTTTATTTTTACCAAGTTAAAAAAAAACTTTTTTATTTTGAATACAATTTAATTTTAAAAGAAATAAAACTTAAAAAAATAATAAATATGCAAAGATTAATTTTAATTTTATTTAAAAAGCTTAAACTAGCATGTATCATATATTTTCTTAAAGCATACTTTAAAAGGTTTTAATTGATATATTTTATTGACATAATGGAGTTCTTTTTTGGTCATTTAATTTATTCATAAGTGAATAGTGCTTTTTTGAAGTTTTTTTAAATAATAGTGATAAAATTAATCAAAAATTATATTATATTCATACTAACTTTCAAAACATTTGAGGAAAATTGTCATTTTTAGGTAAAGGTGTTCCAGATGGCCTATTTCTGTTAATTAACATAGTAAAATCTTTTAATTTAATTTTTTTTAAATATTAGATGATAATAAATAACTGTACAAAATTTGGTTAAATTTTGTCTACTGGAACATATTTTTTTTACATGTTAAACTTTTGAACATTCTTTTTTGAACACCCGTTATTTAGAATTTTTTTTTGAAATTTGATTTTAAAACTCTTCCTAACAGAAATTAAATGTAATATTTCAAAAAGTCTATTAAGAAATCAATTGAATTAGATGCTGCAATTGTATTTAAATTTTTTGAATAATAAAGAAAGATATGTTTATTTTTAATCCGTATGATAATTTTTCCATTTTCATCACATAGAACCTTTTTTTTTACCTTTTTTTTTGGACTTGTTTCAATATTTGTATGGCATTGTTTAATTAAGTACTAAAAGCAAAAACAAAATATCAAAAATTAAACTTTATTTCAGATTTCAAGTTAAAGCGTGACTTTGGTTTAAGCTTTTCAAAATTTTTACTTCGACCATATTTAAAAGTTCATTTTAAAATTTTTAACTTATACAAACAGATATATTTCTAAGCGATTAAATTAGCAAAATGTTTTTCTAAAATTCAACATTCACCTTAAATATTATGAGCCCTTCTAAATAGTATCTTAAAAAAAAATTCTTTATTGAAAATAACTCTAAATATCTACAAGTCTATTGTTTATTCCAATTAAAATAATGTAATTAAAGCCACCACAAACTCAAGTGTATTTAGTTAATAAAAATGGAACGAACAGAACATAAATGGTTTTAAGAGAATGTTTAAATTCGTTTAAAATAATAAAAACTACTTAAAATGCGCTCAATTTGAAGTACATAAAAATGTTGCTGGTTTTCATATAAAGTAGTATAATTTAAATTATTGCTTTTTTGAGTTATGCGAAATTTAAGATTTAATAGCTAACATTAAAAAAAGATCTAATTCTTACCCATTTTTTTAAACAAATAATAATTATTCTCCTTTTAAAGTTCTTAAATGGATCTATTTTAGATTATTTTTGTCAGAAACAAAGACATCTTTTAAACAGCATTCGAATAAAGAAGAAAATAAATCTTTTTTAAATAAAATTTTTCGCAATTATTTGATAAAAAATTAGATTTTAAACAGAAAATTTAATATTGAAAATCATCATCAATTTTTTAATAATTAAATCAAGAATAATTCAAAAAGTTTTTTAGTTATTTAAGAAAACCCAAAGGCTGGGTCTTTCCGAGTTCTTATTTAACATTAATTTTCAAGGTTAATCAACAGGCTAGTGCCCTTATCGTAGTAGACTGATTTACACTTCATTTATTTAATTTAATAAAATTTTAAATAATTAAAATTATAATTTTGTAAAAATAAAATTATCTGATATTTTGAAAACAAAAAAATATTGATAAATTCATATCAGTTTTTTTTTTTTTTTTAAAAAAGTCAATAAAGATCAAATTGATATTATTATAAATTGATTGCTTGAACGTTGCAAATTCCAGCATTGATCGTATGATCACAAAGCTATTAATCAATCTTGAATAAAAAAATCCAAATGTTTTTACCCCACTATTCGTTTTTGCCATCGGTTCAATCAGGTTAGCACTAATCCTTAAATTGTAACTTAAATTTCTCGAGTCATTTTTAAGAAATCTTTTTTTTTAACTCTCAGGCGAGTTATGATAGAATTAAGTCTTAAAAGAGAATGATAACATTCTTTCTAAAAATCAATGCTGAAAAGCTTATTTTTCCAAAAAATTATTAACATCATTAAAGTTTTTCGATTCAAATTTGAACTTGAACAATTTAAAAATAGAAAAATAATAACTTTTAGCCAGTTTAATTATTGCCTCTTAAGAAAAAATAATACAAGAGAGTTGAAAAATAATCAAAATAAGGTAGGATAAATGTTTTAAAAAACTAAACTTTGACAGAAGTTGACAAAAAAAAGAGTCTTTTACTAAACAATTTCCTTTTTACAGCAAGAGTTATACTGCAAGCTTGTTTAGAGAAATTTAGATTATGATCAATCATTAAACCTAAAAGACTGATTTCTTTGACAATTTTTATTTCTATTCCACATAAGTGTATTGTGATTTCAAGAGAATAGTGATTTCATTACATTTCTTGAAAATTTCCTACTAACAACAGATCACAATGAAAATTTTTTTATTGTTGGTGATCTTAATATGGATCTTCTTTCATCTCGAGGCAACTTATTAAAAAATTTTATAAATCATAATGATTTAATGAACTCAGTATTAAGTCCAACACGGTCTGTAGTAGAAAATAAATCTGGGTATATATCTGAAACCTCTTCACTATTGGATGTTGTCATTCATGGTAAGCATATCACCCCTATAGTTCAAGTAGTTGGAAGTCCCTATAGTGATCATGACTTTGTAATATCAAGTCTTGATCTTAAGTCACCAAAAATAGTTGATCCATTAAGAATTGCTAGAGTGATGAATGAAAAGTCTTTAGAACTAATAACTGAGAAAAAATCTCTAGTTGATTTTTCATTTATTGATCGCTATCCTAACATAAATGACAAATGGGAGGCCATTCATGATAAGCTTATTGAGATTCTTGACTTAGTTAGTCCACACAAAAAGATCACCTTCAAAAAAAAGTGATATATGCCCTTGGTATCATAAGGATTTAAAAAAAGCTAAAATGAAAGGGATTATTTGTTTTATCTATCCAAGAAAACTAAACTTCCTGAACACAGGAATGATTTTGTTGAAGCTAGGCGCTACTTTAAAAGTTTAAATAAGATAAAAATGAAAGATTATTTCTCTGACAAGTCTATGAATAATTTTAAAAACTCTAAAAAATTCTGGGAGTTTAATAAAAGTTCAGTAAAACTAAATGGTGATGTTTCGATAGATAACTGCTCAGACTTAGTATATGATGGGTCTACCGAAGTGTATGAACTCGAATAACAAGTAGACCTTTTTAATATATTTCTTACAAATATATCATATCATCAAATTCTACAATTAAAATTTGTGAGAGTGTAAAGTTAATAAATCAAAACTTTATGAAACTTAAAAAAGGATATGTCTTTAATACCCCTGGATTTTCTTTTAAAGAATTCAAGTATGAAGATCTGAAGTCTTTATTCGAAAATCTATCCCCTAGTTGATCTGCAGGTGCACCAGGTGTCCATTCTAAAGTTTTCAAAAAATCTCAACCAAACCTCTTATTTGCGCTCTTAAAACTTTTTAATATCTGCCTTAATACTATCAAGATTCCAAATGAATGGAAATTTGCAATAGTAACTCCTTTGTACAAAAATAAAGGCCCAAAATATAATATTAATAATTATATAGAGGAATTTCTGTGTGACCTCCTGTAGCTAAAATCTTTGAAAAAATTATTTGCAGTCAAATAAGTGATTACTTTGACTCAAATATAACTAATATTCTTCCATGGCCAACATGGTTTTAGGAAGAATTTTTCTTGTGAAACGGATTTCCATGAAATTATCTCAGATCTTAATTTGAACAGAGATAAAAAGCTTATAAATCTTATACTTTTTGTAAACTTTCGGAAAGCTTTTGACCTTGTAGACTCCAATCTTCTCCTTCTAAGACTTTTTCATTATGATTTTGATAACTCATCTTTAAATCTAATATCAAACTACTTTTCTGATAGAAATAAAGTTGTTAGAATGAAAGAATTATCCTCTAAACCATCGTTAATTGGCCTTGGCGTTCCTCAAGGTTCTGTTTTAGGTCCCTAATTTTTTCTAGTTTTTATAAATGATCTACCCATAAATTTAAAATTATTATGTAAGTTATTTGCTGCTGATACAACCTCCCAGTCAAAACCTAAATAATGTTTCATCGAGGAAAATTTGAGGATCATCGAAAAATCATCAAATTAACCAATGAATTTAAGATGAGATAATTAAAACCTACAAGTATTTTTTTAGGAACAAAAATAGGAGGAGTCACTATTTGAACTTTTCATGAACTTTGATTCTGTGCTTGAGTAAAATTAAGAAAGCATATATGCATTTAAAAACAGTCTTTAATTTTTTTATTTTGTTAATATGCAATTTGAAAAGATCTTGATCGAAAAGACTTTTAAATAATGTTTGAAATTTTTTGAAACGAGTCGACTAAATTATTTCTTAAATATACTTATTTTTGAGCCTGTATGCTTGGGTGTATGTGTTTAAGCATTTGATCCTTAAAATCAAGTCTTGTTTGTTAACTGCTTTAATAATTTAATGACATCACCAGATTTTTCTCAGTCGACTAAAAAAATAATTAAGTCGTGAATCAGGAGTAAAATAACAAGGTTTGTTTATTTAATTCATTAAAAATATTTAAAATTAAGCTAATTATGAGGAGACCTTTTTTTTAGATTAATCTGGATTAATATGGAATGAGCTTTTAAGAATCGGTATCGCATATTGTAACATTAGCAAGATGATAACAATTTCGGTTTTGTGAAATTTAGTACAATAGAACAGAACAAAGAGTAAATAAAACTATTCCTTTTTTTCTAGATTCTGTAAATTCAACATAGTGCAACATTCATAGTTGCATAATAGACAACATTCTATTAAAACTCTCCAATATTAGCAGAATTATATTTCAATGTATTTGAACGTATTGCATTCTGAAAAGAGTTTGCGCATCATTAAGAGACATTGAAATTTAATACCACAATGAATGTTGCAGTATTTTGCATTTACAGAAATAATTTTTTAAGTCTAGAAAAAAAGCAATAGTTTTCTTTACTTTTTATTCTGTTTTATTATACTAAATTTCACAAAACTATAATTTCTCAAAAAAAAAAATAAAAAATTATTTTAAATAAATGAAAATCCGATGAAATTTTTATTTTTCATCGATGAAACATTATGAATCTGCTCACTCCTCATCGACGAAAAATCGATGTAAATATTTTTTTTCCATTGATGCTACATCGAATTCTAATTAACTGGGCTTCTATCTTAGTGATCCAAATTTAGACCAACTTTTGTCTAGATTTTCAGAGGAATTAAAGGTTTTATCAATATGGTGTTCAGCTAATAGGTTAGATATTAATTGGGATAAAACATTTTTTATGTTTGTGACGAACAAAAAACTTATATTACCAAAAAGCATTGTCGTATTAAATCAAATAGTTCAAGTTGTTGACGAATTTAAATTATTAGGAGTAACCTTAGATAGTAATTAAAATTTTGCCAAACATATATCAACAGTTTGTACTCAAATAAATAGAAAAATCTTTTCAATTAAAAATCTATTCTTTCTATCAACTACTGTAAAACTGCAGTTTTTTAAGACATTTATTCTTCCATACTTTGACTATGCGCTAACGCTAGTAATATATTTTCCAAAATCAACAACACAGAAACTATTTAATCTATTTTATTCTTCCTTGTTAAAACTGTTTAAATTTGACTTTTCAAATTTTGAACATAACGATATAAATAACTTTCTTGAGAAATATGGATTATTTGGTTTCCAACACAGATTTTTGATTTGATCTAGACCCCTAAACTTTGGTTTTAAAATATTTAAACTGGACAATGGTCCTATTTTATTAAAAGAAAGTTTAAAAGAAAATAAAATAAGAAACCTAAAATACAGTTTAAGAAATAAAAATAATTTAATTGTACCAAAAACAAAAACAAAGGATATGGGGCAATCAGGTCTAAAATAGGACTTTTCACATTTTTTAACTTTTCTATAGTGATTCTTGTAGATCTTGACGCGCTGATTCCAAATATATGTGTATTTTTTGTCCTAGGTAATTATTTTATGAATTATAGCCTTCGGAAGTTTTTAAGGGTATATTAGGTTTTAAAGCCATAACTTGGTCAAATTTTATCATTTTTTTATAAAAAATACACCAAAATGTTCAGAAAAGAGCGAAGAACCTGAAAATAATAGTATCAAGTCAAAAAATCACTTAAAAAATGGACTATCCTCGAAAAACCAAAAATTGGCTATGCCTCGCTTTAGACCCCCCGGGTACCCCCATGTCAAAGGACACCCCCCCAAAAAAAATGTATTTTTTTCGGGTTGCTCAGTGTCTAAAACATACTAGAAAATCAGATCCTGCATTGAAACCCTTCTTGGAAAACTTTTATCTATCAAAGAAGTTTTATTAATCAATTGGTTTAATATTGGAAAAAGCTGGATAAAATAACTTTTTTAAAAGACAAAAAATATTTTTTTATTTTATTATTTCAATTATTCAGTATCTGAAATGTCGTCATCGTTTAAAATTGTATCATCATTCTCAAAATTATCTTGTTTACTGCAGTCAAAGCAAAAATTATAAAAAGTTTTGCTTTTATTTGATACAATCTTTTTCGGATTTTGTCTTGCAAAGCCTAAGTACCAAATTACATTGGTTACATGGGAGCAGGCCCCAAAAACCCTTGAACCAGCTTTACAGTCGCAATACCATTCTTGAATCGGATCCATTGATGAACATGATGAATATCTTATCCATGTATTGTGAATTACCTGAGATGAAAATCTTGAATTTATTTTTACCCTATTAATAAACATTCAAATATTCAAACTGTATTTATCAATTAAAACAGTCTTTGTCTTATACAATCGAGCATATGAATGAAAGTGGGAATTATCAGTTTGAATATTTTGAAGAAGCTCAAGAACTAATAATAGGGTAAAAATAAATTCAAGATTTTCATCTCAGGTAATTCACAATACATGGATAAGATATTCATCATGTTCATCAATGGATCCGATTCAAGAATGGTATTGCGACTGTAAAGCTGGTTCAAGGGTTTTTGGGGCCTGCTCCCATGTAACCAATGTAATTTGGTACTTAGGCTTTGCAAGACAAAATCCGAAAAAGATTGTATCAAATAAAAGCAAAACTTTTTATAATTTTTGCTTTGACTGCAGTAAACAAGATAATTTTGAGAATGATGATACAATTTTAAACGATGACGACATTTCAGATACTGAATAATTGAAATAATAAAATAAAAAAATATTTTTTGTCTTTTAAAAAAGTTATTTTATCCAGCTTTTTCCAATATTAAACCAATTGATTAATAAAACTTCTTTGATAGATAAAAGTTTTCCAAGAAGGGTTTCAATGCAGGATCTGATTTTCTAGTATGTTTTAGACACTGAGCAACCCGAAAAAAATACATTTTTTTTGGGGGGGTGTCCTTTGACATGGGGGTACCCGGGGGGTCTAAAGCGAGGCATAGCCAATTTTTGGTTTTTCGAGGATAGTCCATTTTTTAAGTGATTTTTTGACTTGATACTATTATTTTCAGGTTCTTCGCTCTTTTCTGAACATTTTGGTGTATTTTTTATAAAAAAATGATAAAATTTGACCAAGTTATGGCTTTAAAACCTAATATACCCTTAAAAACTTCCGAAGGCTATAATTCATAAAATAATTACCTAGGACAAAAAATACACATATATTTGGAATCAGCGCGTCAAGATCTACAAGAATCACTATAGAAAAGTTAAAAAATGTGAAAAGTCCTATTTTAGACCTGATTGCCCCATATCCTTTGGAGAGCTAACTTTTTGTGATTTTTTTCCAAAATTAATTAATAATTTTGTTATTAATCGTCTATGTTTATCCTTCAATCATTTCAAAACATCTATTTATAATAAAATAAATATTATCTTTCATAAATCAATTAAAATTTTTTATAAATTTAATTTGGTTTACAAAAACTTTTACAAATCAATTAATTAAATTAATTAATTTTTTTTTTTTAATAATCTTTTTATATAAAACATTTTGATATATTGTATTTTAATGAATTATTTATTTTAATTGAAATAAATGAAGAGTTAATCAGTCTATTCAATAGATAAGGGCACTAGTCTGTTAATTAACCTTCAAACCTTAAAAAAAATAATTAAAATTAACAAATAAAAAATGACTATCATTCTATTTTCTTTTCTACAAATTAATCAATTGATATTTATTATTTATTTATTATTTTATTAATTTGTATGTCTGTACCGAGCTAAAGCTCCTTCAGATTAAATAAAAAATTAAAAAAAAATAAAAATAAAAAATTAAAATAAAGTAAAATAAGATAAAATAAAAATTAAAAACTAAAAATAAGATATCACATATATATAATTTGATTTAAGACACATCCCATTAAATATTCTTTTAAATTGATTGTAAAAATAACCCCATAAATAAAACGATACCGCTTGCGTAAAAAAAACTTCTTGAAAAAAATTTTTTTTCAAACAATGACCCTTTAACTTATGTAATTTTTGACCCTAATTTCATTTTTTCAATCGGTTTTTTTCAAAGAGATAACCGCTATCTGTTTATTAAAAAAAACACATTTTTTAGAAAAAAATTCACTTTAAGGTTGTACCGTTAATTGGTTTGTTTTGAATTTCTAAAAAAAAATAAATTGATAATTGACCGGAAATTACGTAAATTTTTGTAAAAAGTAAAAATTCCGAAAAATACTATTTTTTTTAGAATTTTGCCATTTTTTGACTTAATATCTAATAAAAACCTTTAAATTATTTATATAATTTTTGCATTTTTCTTTCGTTAAAGATTTTTCGAAATCTTTGGTAGCCATTTCGGCATCAGCTTCCGACAAATCATTCTCTTCCTAACATGCTGTTTTAACTCTTTCCTCGTAAGTTTAATGGGATTTAAATCGGAAGACTTTGGAGGAGATTAAATCTTTGTTTAAAAGAAAAGAGTCAAATATTATCGACAAAGAATAATTACTAAAAAGGAATTTACCCAAACAATATTGTTAAAATTTAAAAAAGTAGTGCACAATAAAGAACGATGCTTTGGGTCGTTGTCCTGGTGTAGTTTAAAGTCTAAATCGTAGTTTGAAGCCCCAAATCGTAATAAATAATCAGATAACTTCTCCCGGTAAAGTATTGCATGCATGTTGATCTTAAAAATCTTAAAAAATTCTTAAGTAAAAGCTTTTCTTCTTATCAGTTTCTTTCAGCAAAATTTGTTGCTCCCTTAAATGAAATCCCAGCCCACTGAATTATATTTGGATGTGTATAGTTGAAAATTTTTTTTTTGCCTTTTTGTTTATTGTTTATAATTAACTTTTTTAAAATTTGTACAAAAGTTACTTTTTTTTACTAAAAATTACCACTATTAAATAAAATTTAACGTAAAATTACGTGAAAAAAAGTAATTTTTTTTTTCGAATTCAGGCTCAAAAAATTTATAAAAAGTCAAAAAATGTCAAAATTCTAAAAAAAATAGTATTTTTTGGAATTTTTACTTTTTACAAAAATTTACGTAATTTCCCGGTAATTTTACGCGAAATTACGTAAAAACAGTTTATCAAGCTGCAATTAGATTCAATATTCCATATTCCACTCTTCATGATAGATCACATGAAAAGTATAAAAGACCTGCGTGTGGAAGCGGTTCAACGCCTTGGGTTCCAAAAGAATTCGAGAATTACTTGTGGATGTTATAATTAAGCTTTCAGATTGGGGTCATGGAATTAATTTTCCAGTCATTAGAGAGTTTGTTAAGACCTATTTAACAAACAACAAAATTCAAAACCGATTTAGAAATAATACACCTGGACGAGACTGGTTTTACCATTTCTTAAATCATTGGAAAAATCAAATAAAATCACGTAATAGTATTAATCTAGCTTCACAACGTGCTAGTAGTTGTACTAAAGAATTGATTGATAATTTTTTTAATATTTTAAAATCGAATAAAATAGATGAAGTAGAGAAAACATTTATAATATAGACGAGAATGGTTTTTCATGTGACCCCGGAAAAACCTAAGTAATATGTAGAAAAACCGCAAAAAATCTAATATTTCAAATAATCGTTCTTCAAGAGTTAGTAACCAAAATGACAAAACAGCTAAATTAATTGAAGGTGCTAAACGATCTCTAGAAAAATCAATTCTCGAAGTTTTTCAAACACAACCTAAAACAAGTGACTCAATAAAGACTAGATTTAAAAGAAAGTTTGGTGAAGTTTTGAAAAATTAGAAGAAGAAAAGCTTTCAAAAAAGAAAAAAAAAAGAAAAATAAAGAAAAAAGTCTGATAAAACTCAAGTAATGATCCAGCCCCTAATATAGACCTAGTAGTATAGCCAAATATGAGTTTAAATAATGAAAATAATTTTTTCAAGTGTAAACAAAAATTCGGTTCCAATAAAAAAAATCAATCTAAATGGATTTGATGTGAAGGATGCTCTAACTGGTCATGTGCTAAATGTGTGCCTAAAAAGTTTAATCCGAAAAGTGAATTTTATTGTTCGAAAAAATGTAAATAATAGAATTTAAATTAATTTGGCTTCGTTTTTTATTTATATTCATCCTTTATTTGTTTTTTGTATTTTATCAATTTAACCCCATCCATTGGGGTTAAACAGTTAACTAACCTCATTCTTTTTAAATGTATATATTTTTTTTAATGTTTTTTTATTTTTATAAAATCTTTTTTCAAAATTGACCGAAAATGTTTAAATTTTTTAATCCTATCAAATAATACCAATCCAATTAAATTTCAATCCCCTAGACCTCTTTGGATAAAAGAAATATCGAATTTACCCCATTTTACTATAACTAAAATATTTGTTTCTATTTTAATAAACTTTTTTATTTTAATTAACTATTATTTTGGATTTTTTTTTAAAATTCTTATGAATATAAAAAAAACCTTGATTTTTCTTAAAACAAATTAAAAATAAGTTTGTTTTTCAGGCTTTTTTGAAAAAGATTAGAATTTACAAAATTTAGATTTTTGGCCTTTTACAATTTAGGATCATGTCGACTTTGTGATCAAGTGTTTACAAAAAAATTTGATCATAGGTCTCATGTCCAGAATGTGATCAATGATCAATGTTTTAAAAATATCTCACGAATTATTTTAAGTGTCAATTTTAAAAAGAAAAATTTTATTTCTTATATAAATCATTAGCTTTTTTCTAAGATAATTTTAAGTTCTATTTTTTCTTATATAGTCTTAATATTTGGAGTAAGGATTTTTTTCTAAATCAACTAACAATCGTTTTGAATTTTTTAATATTTTTTATTTCTTAATCTTTGGTGCTGCACCAAAAGTATAATTCAAAAAAATTATTTTATATTTTTTACTTTAAAATCGAGTCTTGATGACGCATTAAACTAAGGCTTTCAGTGTTTGATGCGGACCTAAATGCGTAATGAATTAGAAGTAAGAAAAAATTATTAGAATATAAAAAATAATTTTGCAGGAAAATTAAATTAGCTGAAAAAAAAGCTACTAAAAAATAGCTGAAGAAAGAAGTCTAGGCCTTGTCTTTAAATTCTTTATTTCTACATTTTTTTGTTTTTCTTCCTTTACTTTTTCTACCATTTATTTTCTACATTTAAAAATTATATCATTTAGCACTTTATACCTTTTTACCTGTAATTTACGTATTTACATTTCTACGTTTTAATATGTCCTCCTAATTTTAAAATGTAAATTTATTTTAAAAATCATGCTAATTCTAGTTTTTCCAATATTTAATTGATCTTAACATAAATTGATTTTAATTAACCTTTTAGAAATTTTTCATTTATCTTTTGTTACTTTATAAACCGAATTGTTATAAACAAAGATTTATTGAGTAAAATAGAACTTACAGTTTTCATCAAAATTAGTGTTGTAAATAAATAGCATTTGAATCTATTTTTAAATAATTAAATTAATTTATAAATTTGAATTTTAAATTTAAACCCAGAAAAAAGATGAATTCAAATTTGAATCATAATAGAATTTAATTTTAATATAAAAAAGAAAATAATTAAGCTTTTTTTTGAAAATCGAAACAATAATTTAAATTTTTTTAGTTAATCAAAACAAAATTTTTATAAGTTTTGTATAGTAATAATATGTTAAAAATAATTAAAATTAAAATTAATTAAAATTGTTTAAATTTTTTTTTAAATAAAAAAAATAATTCAAATAATGAAATTTAATTTTTTTTAAATTAAAATTCAAATTTTACAATAGTTTAAATTTGAATTCAAAAATAATAATATGATCACCAAAAGAATCATTTTAATAAATCAACATTTTTTGAGTTTTCATAAAGAAATGTATCCATCTTGAAATTTTCTTTTTTATTTCCAAAGCATATTCAGAATTTTTGCTTTCACATCTTTTTCCAGCATATTCTGAAGAACAAATACATTCATATCCCAAAGCACCATTTTTACAAGTACCATGAACACATGGATTGGAAGAACAGTAGTCTTGCTTGGTTTCACATCTATAACCAGATGGTATTAATGGTACACATGTTGCATTTTTACAAGGAGAACCAGAACACTCGTCAATTTTATTTTTGCATAATGGTCCAGTGAAACCATCTTGGCACTCACAAGCATAATAAGACGAATAATCAATACATTTACCATTGTTTTGGCATGGATCTGATAAACATAAATTTAGCTTTATTTCACAATTGCTCCCAGAATAGCCTGGAAAACATGAACATGCGTAGAGATTAATGAATGATTGACACATGCCTCTACTACGGCAGGGATTACTAGCACAGACATCTATTAGAATTTCGCAAAACCTTCCAGTTGTGCCTGATTTGCAATGACAAATTATTTTATTTAATTCAGGTGATAGTGGTCTACCACCATTTTTGCATGGATTTGTTGAGATAATTCTATATAAATTGAATTGACCCTTACTTGGTTGAGATTTATTCATCGTTTTTTCACAATTTATTCCAATATAACCATTGGAACAAAAACAAGAATAGCCAGCATTTGTGTCAATGCAAGTACCGTTATTTTCACAAAGATTACGAGCACACATTAATGCATTTTTTAGTCCATTTGTTTTGTAAGTTAATTTTGATAAAACAAATGCATAAGAAACAAAATTTATTATAAATTTCATTCCAAAATATCAAAAAAAACTTCAATTCTATATTGAACAGAAAAAAATTTTTTAAAAATAATAAATAAATAAATAGCTTTAAAAATTTTGATTTTGAAAAGTCTTGCTTTATAAATTTATTTTAATATATTTTTAATCGAATAATAAAAATATTTATTTTTATTTTTTGGTTTAATTTGTGATCCTGCACTAAATGCATAATTAAAAATAATAATTTTTATTTTTTATAACTTCTTTTATTAAATTAAAAATAAAATTATTTTACAAATAAAGTCAAAAGCAATTTAAAATAAATAGAATCATTAAAAAAGTTTAACTTAAAATTACGTAATTTTACATCAGAACCACGTATCATAGCAGCATTGTAAATACAGATTCATTGAATTATTAAAATTTCGGCATTGGTCTCTAGACCACAAAGCTGTTCATCAGTCATGAGTAAAAAAATCGGGAAAAACGAAAATTATTTTTATAAAAAATTATCCTTGTTTCCTTATTTAAGAAAATTGTTTTCTTTTCCTATTTTTTTTAATTGAGCTGTTTTCTTATTTTTGTAAAAAATCTCCCGAAATAAAAAAAAGGAAATACATCCTGTTTTCTAAATTATCATTGATCTTGAAATTAGTGTTTATCCCGTAACCCTGCTAAAAAAAAACAGCCAGAAATCCAATTTTAGAAACAGAGCCTGGTTTTAAAACCCGAAATTTTTGAGACATTATTCATTATTTTAACGGGTGTCAAATAAAGATTGACCGAAATTTTAAATTAAAAAAAAAAATATGAAAGGAATGTTTGTTTCGGATGAAATTTATCATAGAAATAGAAAGACTACTTATATATTTTGGCTTGTAAAGTGTCAGAAAGGAAAACTGTTTCAAGGTGGACAGGAAAGGAATTTAGAGACTTTGGTATAGTTCAACACAATGTATCGCCTGGACGTCCTATTACTGCTTCTAATCATATGAATAGAAACAGAGTTAAACGATTAGTAAAAACTTATTCCCAAAGATTAATTAGTCGCAAACTTTCAATCTCGCTAGGAACAGTCCAGGAACAGTCCTCTGGGATTATAAAGCAACTTAACTTAAAAGTAATTAACTGGAATTATTTTAAATTAGTAAACTTATTATTTGAAAGGCTTATAAAAAAAGAATTACACCCTTACTAACACAAAATCATGTTTCTAAGCGTTTGCGATTTACCCAATTTTGGCATAAAAATAAAAAAAACGTAACTAATATGCAACTTTTTTTTTATTTGCCTATAAGGCTTAAATCAATAAATAATAAATAAAATATTAAAAAAAAAAACTTTAATAAAATTTCAAAGTATCTATTAAAATAATATTTGTATCAAATAAAAAATAAAAAAATAAAATAAAAATGTGTTAAAAATGAAACGACTCTATTGAAAAGCTTATTTTATTTATTTTTTTGAAATTTTTCTTCGTTTGCTTTGATTCTCAACGGTTTCTTCATTAACTTTTTTCTTTTTAATGTGAGAAAAAAAATGAAATTTATTTAATTTTAATATTGAAGTCTCAGCTTGGCATCTTAAAGTTGATGTTCAATCCAAAATATCATTTCAATTCATAGAGTTTATCTTTAGGGCAAAATGTTATTTATTGTACATTTATATATTTTTACATTTTTACATTTTTGAGAGAAGAAAAAAAAATCTCAAAATCAAAAAATCTAAAAAAATTTTCATTCAAGAATAGTAATAATAAATTCGCAATTAATTAAAAGGGATTTTCAAAAAATTACCCTTGGTTTTTACATTTAAATTTTTCTAAAACTCCTTTTTAAGTAATTGCGAATTTATTATTACTTTTCTTGAATGAAAATATTTTTAGATTTTTTGATTTTGAGATTTTTTTTCTTCTCTCAAAAATGTAAAAATGTACAATAAATAACATTTTGTCATCTTTAGCTATTAAAATTAATCTTTGAATTAATTAAAATTATTTTAAAGTAACATTCGATTGATAAAATCGATATTTAAATTTAAACATATTTAACTCAATTTTTATAAAGTTTATTTTGAATTTTTTAATTAAAAATATCGAGAAGAAAGATTTATCTTTTCATTTTACTACATATTTGGAATTTAAAATTTCATTTCATTTTTTAATTTAATTTGAATTTGAATATTCTTTTTAATGCCAGAAAAATTTTGAAATAAAAGAATTCAAAATAAACCTTATAAAAATTGAGTTAAATGCATTTTTTTAAAATTATTTAAAATTATTTTTTATTCGATTTATTAATGTAAAACTATTAAAAAAACACTGGCGGAACGAGTTCTATTACTTAGAGTTATTAAAATTTTGAAGTAAACTATTTTAAAAAAATTTAAATTTGAAATATCGATTTTATCAACGGATTGAGAAATTTTATTTAATTATTTTATTTTTTAAATCTACATGACACGTAGAGAAAGTTACATTAAAATTATTTAAATTAATTCAAAGATTATTTTAAATATCTAAAAATTAATGAAAATAATTTTACATTTTTATATTTTTTGTGCAATAATTTAGAAAATAAAAAAAAACTCCTCCAAATTATTTAGTTACCAAAATTAAAAATCAATATCTACTTTAATATTGCACAAAAAATCTAAAAATATGAAAAAGCAGAAATGTAAAATTTTCTAGATTTTGAAAAGATAAACTCTGTGAATTGAAATGATATTTTGAATTAATCGTCAACTTAAGTATGCCCTCAGCTCCAGGAGATTATTAGGAACCATAAAATACCAAGACAAATATTTTATTTGGAATTCACTTTAATTAGAAAATGTTGGCGGTATTAAATAATTTTAAATTCAAGTTTTAAAAAATTACTGGGAATAAATTTAAACAATTGAAGTTATTTTGAACAAAAAATTTATTTCAACCTAAAAATAATTTAGTTTAAAGAAAAAAAAAATTATTGTCATTGCTCTTGGGCTGTTGTTTCGGCGAATGTAAAAGCAGAATGAATTGCACTCACTGCGTGCCTTAGTGTGACATCTTGTAAAAAGACATGCTTAAGCATCGCTAACCAAAGCCATCAGTGAATGCGTTTCATTAGCTTTTTTTTCCTCTTTCTCTTTTGAACAAAAAATGCTCAGCTTCAAACTAAGAAATTTGTCTAGAAAAACAAAAAGAATTTATACGACAAAGTTTTGGGACGAGATTTAAATTACAATTATTGTTATCTTTATCTCATTTGCATATTGTTGTTGGATTTTGCTGCTGATGAAATAAGCCAGTCTGATAATCAAACAATGATTTGAAAATCATAATTTAACTTTGTCTATTTATGTGTAGAGCCGGAATAATAAATCAATAAAGTTGCGACAATTATGCGATGAACTCGCTCCAAATTGGTTTCTTGTAGCTATCCTTGTGCGCCCATTTATACACTCGCCAGGCTTTACGCAATAATTGACTTGATCTTTGGGCTAGACCGCTCCTAATCCATCCATAATCCCAATTACTTTCGATGTGATTTTTGCGATGCATTTGAACACAAACTGAATTGTTTAAATAGGCGAAAATTCGCCAATTTCTTATCGATTTTTGTTGCTCTATAGCCGCTCTAGCTAGAACACGAAACAAAAAATAGTAGTTCAAAATCCCGTTTGATTACAACAAAATTGGAAACTTTGAGTTATTAATTTAGGGATTTGGTGATACTACGAACAATTGGTAAATGATAGATAATTAAAAAGAGAAAACTAGAGAAAATACACAAATCCATGCTCATTTGAGATGAGCATGAGCCTACCAACACACATACACACGATTGAGTTTCTTTAAGAAACTAATTAATTAGGGACTTGGTTATTAGATTTCTCATTTATTGATTTATTTGCATGACAATTTGTTTGCCTTTGATTGCCTTCACAACTTAATTTTCTCCAAAGCGTACAGCAAGGCTTGCCGCTCCCAACGCGCAAATCCAATCCTCCAAAAGGCTAGTCTTAGAAAATTTCATCTTTCATTTCTTTCTCGGCTCGTTCAACTTGAAGACTTTCACTTTGTATAAACAAAGATTATTACTCGAAATATTTATCATTTATTTTATTTTTTTTCAATCAACAGACTTGCAAGCCAAGAAAGAAAAATCGATTTTTGAATTCAAACAAGTTTTTGTACATAAAACGACAACTATTCATCGCAACACTCATATCTTGATGCTGCATCAAACGAGCTTAATGGGATAATTGTTCAACAACAACAACAACAAAAACACTTGATTTATAATCAAGTCGGATATTTGCTGCGAATGTAATTTGGAATTTAATTTGTTGGCTAAATTTTCTTCCATTTGGATGCATCCTATCTAATTTATTGATTTAGACTAGATAATTTCCTGTTTCTGGTCGGATATTGGTCTTAGAACACACACACACACATACCCAATACACGCGATCTAAAGCTCGTATTAGACAACTATGCATATTAATCGAATTGGATTTGGAACTATAAAGCACTCGAGCCCATATTTAATTCAAATAAACAAGATAGCGTTCAATTCTCATTAATACATTTTGTATATGTAACAGTAAATTTCTATAACACGTAAATGTGTAAATTTACTGGTCTACCAGTAAAATTGTACAACAAACAGGAAAAAATTACGCTTTGTTTTTTTACTAGTAATTTTGTTAACTTATTTTTCAGTAATTTTTGTAGTTGTAGTAAATTACCGAAACTAATGTTTCAAAAATCCCGTTAAAAGAAAAAAAAAAACTAGGACGCCAGTGACTGAATATATTGACTGAATAAACTTTAATTCTTCAAATTGAATCTGCTCTAGACAAAAAACTAAGAAAACTCCTAAAGAATTGAATCAATACAAAATTTTAGCTGTTGGCGAAACAAAAAGATTTTAAAAAAACTATGTGTTAATTGATTAGTTAATTCAATCAATACATGTGTGCATGTATTATGAATAAAAAAAGAAGCAAGACCACTGGTGTAGTTGTTGTAAAACTTATTCTCTCAAGTAATGGTCAATGTATGACAAATCGATGTAGCTGCAAAAAATCCCAGTTGTTGTGTAACTCAAAATGTCATGGAGGCAATTCAAGCTGCAAAAACAAATAAACTTTTTTTTTAATTACCCTTTTTCAGTAATTTACTAAAAATATTCCAGTAAATGACTTAAATAAATAAAAAATCAGTTAATATCTATTTATTTTTTTATGTTTTACATTTTTACTGAAAGATCAGTAAATTTACAAATTTACGTGTTTAAGAAATATACGGTAACATATACATTTTTCAGGAGCGAAATTATTCAAATCAGTATTGGATAAACATTATGGTTGAAATATTATTGGATATGAAAGTAATCAATTTGATTAAAACAAACAAACATCCATTGCTAATCTCTTCTTATGTGACCTTAATTCATAATTAAATTATATCATCCAGTAGTTTATTTTGTTCCTCTAATGTAGACATGAAACATTACACATAATTATAATAAATTGATTTTTTTTTTATGTCCGATTTACATGTAAAAAATTTAATATAACATTGAATTTTGGAGATGTAACCCAATGGTTTAAGTGATCTTGATCATTTTTTCAAAATTAAAAAGTTAAAAAATGGAAAATAGCTCATTTTAAGACTATTCCTTCAATGTGGACCCAGTTCTTGGATTTAAAAAAATTTTTTTTTTTGATTTTTTTAATTTTGACTTATTTAAGAATTAATCTAAAATAAGATTGCTAAAATTTGAAAAAAATAAACCTAAATAAATCAAAATTTTCTTTCAGATTGAAAAAGGAGTAGGTATAGGCAAATTAATGGGCTTTCAAGTTTATGTGTTCTTCTCAAAAAAAAAATTCGTTCAAAAGCTCATAACATAAATTGTATACATAATAATTGGTTAAAAAAGTCACCAGGTCACCTCTTGACCATTTTCTAATTTTTTTTCGCTTTCAGAAAACTAACTACAAAATATTTTAACTAAAAAATTTTTTTTTAAAGAAACAATCTATTCAAGAAATATATAATTGCTTATTAAAAATTTCAGAATCAGTTTTTATTTAGATTATATGCCGTTTATTTGAAAATTTTCTTTGTATTATCATTCACAAGATCTTTCAAAAATTTCAATTTACTTAACATTTTACAAAATTATAAATTTTTTTTATTTTTTCAAAACTAATATCAAGTACGACTTTTAATTTAAAGTAAAAATTGGCAATAAATTTGACTATTTGAGAGGTGGAAAGAAATTATTGAGTTTGTTCAAAGAGCGTTTCTTTTAGTTTACTCAATAGCTATAACATCAATTTAATTTATATTGCCCTTAATTATGCTCAATCTTTAATAAAACTTTTTCAAATAAATAATCAAATTAAATTCGCACTTTATTTTTAATTAATTAACTACTATTGAGCAATAGATTAATTTTGAATAATTCGACTAAAAAACACAGAATCCCTCCTAATCTCCTAATCTTATAACATGGCGAAGATTTTTGCTCCATTGCAACCATTAAAAAACTGAAAAGTAGTTTTTTTTAAATATAGTTGTGAATAAAAAATTGGTTTGAATTATTTGAATGAGATAATTCAAATTATCATGCACATTACTTATGATTAAATAGATATCTCTTAATAGAAATAGAATTTTATACCTAATACATACCTTTGGAAACTTATTTGAATTATAAAATTTAACTAAATAATTAATAAAATTACGATCCTGAAAAGAGAGTAATTTTGTAACACTATTTTATTTTTGTGAAATAAAATAGTGTGGAGTGATTTTCATAAAAATAATTTTACCACATTTTCGTGTCGTGGCAAAAATTAACTGAACTAAAAATGCAAACACAAAAAAAAACTTTTGATCTAATGGCAAAAATTCTATAAATGTAACTAAGTGTAACAATTTGTGTTTCACCTGCTGTGAAAGCCTGCAAAAACTCTGCAAATTAATTACCTATTAAATTTCATTACTTTTAAATGACGTGCAATTTAGCAGAGTTTTTTGTATTGTAAGTTTTGTACGAAATTTCACAATTCTTAATAATGGTAATAGTAATAAAAATAGTAATAATGAAAAAGATAGTATAAATAAAAAAAAATTCACCAAACTAATATTTACTAATTTTTAACATTCTTGTAAGTAATTGGTAAAATCAGTAAGATTCCTTTTAACTTAAACAGCTAAAACAAATGGCTCCACCAAATCCACGGTCACTCTGTATCCCAACACTGGTATTTATCCAGCTATTTGCCAAGCTAACTTACAAAAGTGCTTCCAGCTAACATTTTTTAACCACATCTCGATTTTATAATTCATATCATATTGTATCTGACAGCACACATACTCGCTGTTCCTTTATAGTCATTAAGTTTTAATTTTTAGCTGTTAATACTGTCAAAAAAAAACAAATTTACTAAAAACAGCAGTCATCAATCATTTGTCACATTAGAAAAGTATTTATAGTATTGTCAAAAATTTTAAATGCCCGATTAGGTTTTAGATATAGGAATTTTTAATGATTTTTAATTTCAATTAAAGATTTGATTATTTTAATTTGGATAAAATAAAAATTTATTTCTAGAGATACGAATTTAAAAGAGTCGTGGGAAAAAGCTACCAATATCTTGAAAGGTAGCGCCCACAAAATAAAAATTTATCTGATTAATCTGAATTTGATTTTCGAAATTTCAATAAAAAAGACTTGATATTCTTAAAAATATAAAAAATATTTTAAAATTTAATCTTCCGAAATTTTTCGTTATTTTCTGTGTTGATTTGTTATAAAAAAAAATTTAACTTTTTTTAACCAATTTTAACATTTTTTACGAAATTTTGCCAAAGGACATGAACCACCCCAAAATTGAATTTTTTTTAAATGAATATAACAAAATAGATATCATAGAATTAAAATAGAAAAATGATAACATAAGATCACCAAGTTTCATAATTTTTAAAAATAACCATATAATATAACCAAAAAATCTAAAAGTTCGTAAAAAACTGCATTCCAAATTATCAGCCGTTTTCTTTTAGAAATGAAAGTTATTATAGTTTAAAGATTCATTTTTGAAATTTCTAAAAAAAGTTAATGATTTTATGTCATCAAGTCTCATTATTTTTCCTTTATATTTTTATAAATAATCTAATACTTAAACTCCCAGTGTCTTTACAAATATTTTCAAATTTATTAAATTCACTGGCACTTTTTACGTTAATTTTAGTAATTTGAAAATCCAAAAAACTACCGTAAATTATCGAAAATCGAATTTTAAAAAACTACTCAGTCCCCCTAAAAAGAGGAAAAAATTATTCAAATCTAAATTGCCAAGAAAGAAGAAGAAAAAGAAGAAATGAAATACGTAAAATAATATACCTAATGATTTTAATTATCAAAATATATTCTTTTTGAAGAATTGATAAAAATCTAATTAAACTTAATTTAGAACAATAAAAAAATTTAAATAATTTTTAATCTTTTTATAACTCGAATTTAAGTGAAAAAAGGCCAGCTTTTTGTATTTTTTGTTAAATTAAATCTAAAATTTAATTTTGATTATTTGGTTTCTTAATCAATCTTTAAATTCAAGGGCTTTAAATTCTTTAAATTTTTTAAATATGAACTTTAAAATTTACTTTTTTTTCGAAATTTTCAGATTTCTAGATGACAAAAAAATTTTAAATAAATGATTTTAAGAATTTCATTAGAATTCTTTTTGCTTATTTAATTCCTCATAAATCATGAGGAATACTCCAAATAATAAATTAAAAACAAATGTATTAATTGGAGAACAAAACCATAAAAGATCTAAAATTTCTTTTCTAAAATTTGAAAATTAGTTCTGTTAAAAAATTATTTTTTATTTACAGAATTTCACAAAACATGTAAATCTAATTAGAAATTTAAAGTGTGGAATTTATGAAAGGATGAACATGCTTTTTGTGTTTTTCTTGTGCCAAAAATGAACTCTGTGAGAATGGAAAAGAAAAGTAGACCAGCAAGCCTTCCCTAAATTAGCCTTGGTGAAAAATTTTAAAATTCATCACTTACTTTTTTTATTCTAACTTATTTAAGTAAAAATAATTAAGATTATAAAATTATATTTAAGAACTATTTTTATTTCATAAAAAATGATACCCTTTTAAGTCAATTAGAATTGATAAAAAAAACAAATGATACAAAAAAAATCTAAATCAAACAAATATTTTTTGTATTCTATTTTTTATCGGTTTTAAATTCGGAAATTCTCAATTTAAACTCAATTTCCAATTATAAACTATTTTTTAATAGTTTTCAATAATTTAAAAAAAATACTAACAAAAAAATTTAAAAAAATATTTGAATCGATCGCACTCTTTTCTATAAATTGAACTTTTTTAAAAAGATCATATTTTGAAATTTCCAGCCAAAATGTAAATAATTTTATATATTTTGATTTTCATATTTTTATTTTTTCTAATGTATTTTAGTAAATTTTTTAAAGAACTTTCTTATGAAAATTCAAAATAAAATTTTCTAACATATTGCACAAAAAATATTAGAAAATATAAAAATATTAAGATGTAAATATGTAAAATTATTTATATTTGCCAATTTCCACCAATTCTTTTTTTAATATAGGATCAATTCATCTGCTTATACTTAATTTTACTAATTTTATTTTACAAAAATTCCTTTTTAAATAATTGATTCTGAAATTAGAATTTTTTTGACTTCAAACCAATATGCAATTGATTAAACATAGTTGGAATCAAATCTCATGTGAAATAGTAACGAGTTTATTCATTTAAAATAAAAAAATCGATTTTTAATGATGTTTATTGAATTTCATCATAAGTACTTTTAATGCCATTTTCGAGTACCACTGAAAAAAATAAGACAGCTAAATCTGAATTTAAATACTAAAAATAAATAGTTTTTAAAAAGGGAAAATTAATTGATCAAAAAGATCGGCGGCAATAAATAGAAAACAAGAAAAATATAGTAAAAAAGACAAAGCAATTATAAATCAAATATTAATTCTTATAAAATCAACTTTATAAGAATTTTTTTTTCAGCTGATACAAACAACATTTCTTGGTATAATTTTGCAGACCTGAACACATCAATTTTTCACGACAACAAAAAATTTAATAAATCTGTTATATAAATAAAACTTTACTTTTAATTAAAATTCAAATGTTAAAAACTTCTAAAAATTAAAATTTAAATAATAGTATTTAAATTAAAAATTAAGGAAAAGGTATTTTTGGCCTTCTTCTGCTTATTGTTAATATAAGCATTGAAAAAAAAAAAAAAAAAAGAGTTTTAGAATAAAATCTCTAGGTTTAAGAATTAAACCGATATGGTTTGAAGTTATCAAAAAATTGTCGCCAATTTCATTCCTTTTTCAAATTTTAATAATTTAAATAAATTAAAAAATAAATTTTTGTTAAAAAAAAATTAGAAATTTATGTTTACTGAGCGGATGAGGTGATCAAAAAAAAAATATTAACGGTAGATTTTTTAAATAATAAACGAGTATTTGTAAATATTCCTAAAAATCAAGTAAAAATGTATACAAAAAATAATAAGTAATTAATTCATTTCTGACAATCCTTTGCAGATAAATAATAAATTAGAGAACAGAGTAATTAATAGTATCTAATAATACTTTTATGTAGCAGGTAAATGATAGATTAGTCTAGATGAGGCGAACTACAAATGAAAAAATTTCAAATCAATCTTTATTTTTTAGTTAAGTACGTATAAAATAATAATAATAATAAGTGTTTTTCAAAATATTATTTTTTTTATCACTGAGTATTTTTAAAATAAGAATTAAAAAAATTGCAATTTAAATCTAAATTTTAGTTTTAAATAAACTGAAAAAAAATATTGCTACGTAAACTTTGACCAGAATACTTGCGATTACCTTTAATGAAAAGTTGTAGTCATTTGAATTTTGTTATTCCAGATATTACAAAATTCTAACTAAAATGTACAAAAAAAATTTTAAGTTATGGATTCTTTTTATCAAAAATTATTCTAAAGCCTTATTTTTTTACAGCTATTAAAATTTTGATTTTATTTTTTATTTTCAGATTTAAATAATGACTTGACTTGAAAATTTTTTAAAAGTAATCCTTTAATTTTTTTACTGAAAAATCTTGACAATTAATTTGTAACAAATTAAAAATTTAAAAAAATTTTTATACGTGCAAATACATAAGAGAATGATGGAACACAAATCTAAAAAAAATTAAAGATAAACTAAAATTTTTATCATTTTAGTTTAAAATTACATAATTTATTTTATCTTTTTTAATTTCAAGTCCAAAACGCTTTTAACTTATTCAAAATAAAAAATGTCAAGTGATTTAACAAAAGACAGACTCCGATTGAAAGTTTATGGCTACGAAATATGTGACCATATAAGAGAAAAATACACCGTTAGTTATACTGAAAATATTTCCTTTTGTATTTCTTATTAAAATTTTTTAAAAAGCTGTTCAAAATTCTGGTCAAATTAGATCAAACCGAATGGATTGTGGACAGGCGCTACAATGAGTTTGACAGACTAAACTCGGAAATAAAAAAAGAAAATCCTGATATAAAATTACATTTTCCGGGCAAGAAAATCTTCGGTGACAATTTTGACACGGATTTCATTGACAAACGAATGCTCAAGCTTGATATATTTCTCAACAACACTCTCAATTATCCTTCAATTCTAAAGAAGTATTTTATAAAATTATTTTCCTTTGATAAAATAAAATATTTTGTGTTTCAGGAAATGTTTTAAAGAGTTTTTAGAGGTTCGGAACTTAAGTTCCAGAGGTTCGAACCTAAATACAGAAGACGATGACTTTGTACTACTAGGCGGAACACACAATCCGGTCGCAAGACCTTCTGATTTCGATTTTCTGAAAGTCATTGGTCGCGGCAGCTTTGGAAAAGTCTACATGGCAAACCACAAGAGAGAAAACAAAATCTATGCTGTCAAAGTTCTTAACAAAGAAGCCATACTCAAGCGCAATGAGGTAAAGCACATCATGGCTGAACGCAATGTTTTAATCACCAATTTAAACCACCCATTTCTCATCGGTTTACATTACTCTTTCCAATCTGCGGATAAATTGTACTTTGTTTTGGACTATGTAAATGGTGGCGAGCTTTTTTACCATCTGTCCAACAAACGTGTTTTCAAAGAGCCTAGAGTGAAATTTTATTCAGCTGAGATTGCTCATGCCATTGGATACATGCATTCCAAAAACATAATCTACAGAGACCTTAAGCCTGAAAATATTCTTATAGATTTTGATGTAAAGTTAATTGATTATTAAAATAATAAAATAAATATAAAATAATTAAAGGGTCACATAAAATTGACTGATTTTGGTTTGTGCAAAGAAGACATCAAGGCTAACACCACAACCTCAACTTTTTGTGGAACACCTGAGGTAAATTTCAATTGTGATTATCAAAAATTAAAAAAAAAAATTTTAAGTACTTGGCACCTGAGATATTGAAAAAAAATCCTTATACCAGAGCAGTAGATTGGTGGTGCTTGGGATGTGTTATTTATGAAATGTTCTATGGCTTGGTAAAATATTTTAAAATTTTTTCAAAATAAAAAAATAACTTAGAATTTGGAAAATTAATTTATTTAATTTTTTTTTTATTTGTACCGAGCTCCTTCAGAATAATTAAAATATAAAAAAAAATAATTAAAATAAAGTTAAATAAGATAAACTCAAAAAAAAAGAAAAAGAAAAAAAAGATAAATAAGAATTAATTAAGTAATTTAAGTAAGTAATCTGTTTTTATTTTGTAGCCTCCGTTTTATAGTAGAGATATTAATGAAATGTACAATAGAATTTTAAATGAACAACTTAGATTGAATCCAAATCTGACGGTTTCGGATGGTGCCAAAGATATTATGAAGCAATTGCTTCGCAAAGATGTCTTAAGCCGACTGGGCTCAAGTGAAGCTGACTTTGACGAAATAAAGACTCATCAATTTTTCGATGACATCAATTGGCAAGATTTAATAGAGAAAAAAATCGCACCACCTTGGATACCTAAGTTGGATTCATTGACTGATTTGAGACACATTGATCCTGAGTTTACTAAGGAAAAAATTTCCGAATCTGTCGGCAGGTCGCTTATAGGTAGTCATTTGGCTTTCAATTCAGCTTTTAATGGTTTCACTTATATTGGTGATTCAAAATTGGATCAAAACTAAGCAAAAAGAATTTTTTATGTAATTAGAAATAAATATTTTTTTGGGAAATAAATTTTATTTTTTATTTTTTAAAAAATTTCGCATTCAACATACCAAAAAATAATGATGATTATTTTAAGAATATTAACTTTGAGATTTAAAATTTAAAATTTTAATTTTATATCTCTATATGGTCACATTAAACAAAATGATATAAAAAAAAATTTAAGATAATTATCATCCACTTAGTAAGCAATCTCTTAATTGAGTTACATAGAAATGCAAGATTTATACTTATTACGTATCTCAGAAATTTGATATTTGACATTTGCTTCGGACATTGTAAATTTTCATACAAAACTTCCAAAAATTACAAAAAAAAATTATTTTTTCATTAATTTGCCATTCTATCACATGTTTAACTTAAATATGGTATCTTAAAAACAAGGTAAACTTAAGTTATTTAAAAGATATCTTTATAAACTTTTATCATTAATAAATCAGTGACTCGATGGCAAATGGAATAAATTTATTATTTTTGTTTTATCTTTGTTTGTGTAACCAAAACAGTGGCGTGATAATGTTTTGCTTTATAAACTAAATTTTAAAAAATTTACTCTAATTTTTAAACAAATATTTCAATATTTTGCGACATCTTTTTTGTCTCTATGATCTTTTTAAATTTTTTAAACGAATCATTCAATTAATTTTTAGTTATAATTTTTCCATTTGATAACTAGCTATTTTATTTTATTAATATAATAAAAAAATTAAGAATCAGTATCGCTACTAGTAATCCTTAATATTTCAAAACAATACACCAATTTACCAATTTATAATAAAACAATCCTGAAATTGGTGGTTTTAATTTTAAAAAATAAAAAATTGATCACAAATTGCTAAAAATTGTATTTTTAATTCTAAACCAAGAAAAGCTTCATAAAAAAACAACGATTTATTTAAAATTTTTATTTTATCTTTTCTTTTAACTCGAATATTGTTTGTTAAACTTTTGACACTTACAAAAAAATTAATAATTCAAAATCAGTACTTGTTTTAAATTAAAAATTGCATATGAATATTTTTGTAAAAATTCACATGCCAATGCTTCAAAATTTGTGTTAAAAATTTATTTGTGTTGTTCCCGAAATTTTGAAAAATACATTTATCTGTCATCCTGCATCTTGGCTTAATTTTAAAGCCCGTGCTCTTGGCATGAGCCTAGCACTATAAATAAGAGTAAATGTTTTTAATACAGGCAAAAATTTTTATTATTAAACGAAATACTTTTTTAATACAAATATGATTAATTAATGATTCATAATTTTTGTTATATCATTTTATTACAATATTTAATTTATTTTTACACATTCCATTTAGTTTTTTTTTTAGTTATTAAGACTTCTAGCTAATATTGATCTTTATTCGAAACTAGTTTAAAAACAAATTAAAAATATTTTAAAAAAATGATTAAAAAAATTTTTTCTTAATTTAAATCCATTTTTTTACATAGATATTTTTTTGAATAAAACTTTTTTTAAAGAAAAAAACTTGATTTTAATTTAATTTTCTTTATTTTTACATGGTTGACGCGTCTACTTGCTTTTTTTTTTAACTTAGAGCGTCTACTTACTTTTTAAATCTGAGCACACCACTAATATTTTTTAAAAAATAAACAGCGTAACTAAAAATTTAGAAAACTAAGATGTATTATAAAATAAAATATTATATTAGTAAATATTTAATTGTTTAGTAAAAATTAATACCCTATTAATAATAAACCATTCGTTGGTTCTTAATATAAACCTTTAATATTTAAATGGAGTCTCAACAATTTTTATTGTGTTTTTACAAACCGATAATTAATTTAATATAAATAATGATTATAGAAATTTATTGAAAGAAATTTAAAAAATAAAGAAAAATTTAAAAAACTTTTAACTTTTCAATTTTACGTGAAAGAAAATTGTAAGTCCTGTGATTGATTCTTATTTTTAAAACAAACTTTTTAATCTTGTTCTCTGTCGAAATTGTTACTTTTGCATACATAAACATATTTTTAGCAATCATTATAATCTTCATCAGCAAACATGCATGACTATGATACACAGAAACTTGTGCAAAAGTTAAAAAAAAAGTTATTATAAAAATCTTATCAAAGTCTAAATTTCTATTTGCTTATTTGAGTTAAAAAAAAAATTTTAAATGGCTTTTTTTAGTTTAAATTTAAATTTTAGTTGAACTATAACTCAAAGGCTAATTTTCATTTCATTTTGAATTTTAAATTATTCTAATTTTTTAAATCAAAATTTTGTCATAAGAATCTCAAACATTTTATTCATTTCAATATGTCAAAATATAACTCCTTAAAATAATTTATGATGTATTCAAAAAAAAAGCTCTATTTGATTGTAAAAATTAAAAAAAATACTAATTCAATTAAATATTTTATTTTAAATCTTTTTTTAAAATTAAGGTGTTTAAACAATTTCTAAATATTTATTCCATAGCAGTCTCTTCACTTAAACGCTTTCGTTCATCTCTTTTAAGCAAGCGGCGTTCGCGTTCAAATTCTTTCATTCGTGAAATAGTACTTAAAAGAAATAACTATTAAAAAATTAAAATATAAATTGATTAGTTTTTTTAAATGTTAATTAATAAATGTTTATAAAAATATTTAATTTTCATACTCTTCATTTTGACAGTGGTCCCACTCGTGCTTGTAATGTTCGCATTCAGACAAAAATGGATAATTTAACTTGCGGCATCGTTGGTATTCGATCAAATGGTCAGCGCAATAATCACGCCTGTTTGGAGGAATCTTAGCCCAGTACAGATCTTCATCAGTAGCTTTGCGGACTAAAATTCTTAATTAATAAATTTTTAATAAATTAATTTAGATGCATACCTCTTTCTTGTCGTCCTGATTCAAAGCCTTCCAATGGGTCATGCTTTGGCTTATCAACTACACTCGGGACCACATTTGGCTGGGTCCACGACTCGGTAAATGTCAATATATACTGAGAAGTACTACTGCCCATTCTGTATAAATTTAAATATTCTTCAATCTTAATATTAGAATATAAAACAAAATTATAAATTTAAAGCTTGCTTTGTTCAAGTAAAATAGTAAAAATGCGATTCTGTCTAAAAGCATTATTAATTTAATTTTAGAACAGATTTTAAAATTTATTTTAAATTATTTTTTGTTTTTTTTTTTAATTAATGCTTCGATGGTGTAGTGGTTATCACATCTGCTTTACACGCAGAAGGTCGCGAGTTCGATCCTCGCTCGAAGTACTTTTTTTTTGGTTCTGCTAAAAAATCATATTTTTTTCTGGATGTATCAATTTTAACAAAAATAAAACTTTTTGAGAATTTTGTGATCGAATTTTCCAAGACATCTTTTAAATGTTCAAATTGAATAAAATAAAGATTTTATTAATTATTTTTGAATTTTTGAAATTTTGTAATCCAATAAGCTTACAAAAAAATAAATATATAATAAAAAATCAGCATTAAATTTAAAGATCTATTTATTTTAATTTTTTGTAATAAATTATTTATTTTCATTAGAACATCAAAGGATATGGGGCAATCAGGTCTAAAATAGGACTTTTCACATTTTTTAACTTTTCTATAGTGATTCTTGTAGATCTTGACGCGCTGATTCCAAATATATGTGTTTTTTATGTCCTAGGTAATTATTTTATGAATTATAGCCTTCGGAAGTTTTTAAGGGTATATTAGGTTTTTAAGCCATAACTTGGTCAAATTTTATCATTTTTTTATAAAAAATACACCAAAATGTTCAGAAAAGAGCGAAGAACCTGAAAATAATAGTATCAAGTCAAAAAATCACTTAAAAAATGGACTATCCTCGAAAAACCAAAAATTGGCTATGCCTCGCTTTAGACCCCCCGGGTACCCCCATGTCAAAGGACACCCCCCCAAAAAAAAAATGTATTTTTTCGGGTTGCTCAGTGTCTAAAACATACAAGAAAATCAGATCCTGCATTGAAACCCTTCTTGGAAAACTTTTATCTATCAAAGAAGTTTTATTAATCAATTGGTTTAATATTGGAAAAAGCTGGATAAAATAACTTTTTTAAAAGACAAAAAATATTTTTTTATTTTATTATTTCAATTATTCAGTATCTGAAATGCCGTCATCGTTTAAAATTGTATCATCATTCTCAAAATTATCTTGTTTACTGCAGTCAAAGCAAAAATTATAAAAAGTTTTGCTTTTATTTGATACAATCTTTTTCGGATTTTGTCTTGCAAAGCCTAAGTACCAAATTACATTGGTTACATGGGAGCAGGCCCCAAAAACTCTTGAACCAGCTTTACAGTCGCAATACCATAAGAATCACTATAGAAAAGTTAAAAAATGTGAAAAGTCCTATTTTAGACCTGATTGCCCCATATCCTTTAAACAAAAATAAAACTATTTGAGAATTTGTGATCGAATTTTCCAAGACATCTATAAATTTTCAAATTGAACACAATAAAGATTTTATTGATTATTCTTGAAATTTTTGAATCCAATTAGTTTTAAAAAATATATGTAAAAAAAAATCAACAATAAATTTTAAATCTATTTATTTTAATTTTATGTAATTAATTATTTTTTTTTTCATTAGAACATCAATTTTTAAGAGAAATCATTCTACTAAGTTAAGCAATTGAAAAATTTAGCAATTTATTAAACACCTTTTTCAAATTAACTAATCAAATAAATACCAAGTTCATCATCAATAAAATGTATCTGACAGATAAATAAAAATAACAATTTGAAAATATTTTGTAATTTACCAATTTAGTTTTTTTCATATTACTCCATCTTAATTATCTGAGAAAAAATCGTCATATTTTTATCGATGAAAATTTTGTTTAATTATCTTCCATAGTTTATAAATATACTTTCTTTTTTATTGTGTACATCTCAATTTTATTCAACTCGAATCTCTAATTTAAAATAGTTTTCTAATTTTTTATTCTAAAATAGAAAATGGTTTTGACTACGAAACAAGTGTCACTGTATGATCGAGCTTTTTTGGACAGCTTACCCTCTTTAACTATCTCGGAATATAATGATGAAATTGCCGCAGCGACTAGAAATGCTATGTTTAAACCTGTTACAGCAAAAAACGCGAAAAGAACTTACCGCAAAACGCCGGCATTCAACGTGGCAAAAAAAAGGGTTCCGCATGCAAAAATGCCCAAGTCCAGTGATCAGCTTTCCACACAAAATTTTCAAAATGACAAACGAGTTTTCTACATCAAGTACTTCAAAATTGATACAACTAATCTTTACGAACCAAATACAGGCAAAAATAATGCCATTTGGCAAGATACTGTGCAAATTAGGACAGAGTTCAAATCACAGGCAGCAAATTTGAATCAAAATACAGTTTTAAAATACAAGCCAAGTGAAGGCAAACAATTTTTGTTTATCCAAAAGCCATCAAGGCCCGACCAAAATCAGAGATATTTTATCAGGAGAGAACTGAAAAATCAAAAATTTAATATCAAAAGTCACAATTCTTGGCCTTAGGAAAAAAATTGAAATTTTTTTGTAAAAATTTTTCTTAAACTAAATAAAATTTATTCAAAAATTTTGATTCAAATCAGCATCAATAATTAAGTATTCTAATAAATTTAAATTACATAATTAGATAAAAACTTAAACAATATAAATAAAATAAAATTATTTTTGATCATATTTGAATTTTTTGTTTTGGATGGATTTTTTTTTTATTTTATTTATTTAACTGCGAAATGATAAAATTAAAGAAAATTCACTGGAGGATAACCTCGTAAAAAAAAACTAAAGTTATTTTCAGACTGCACGTCTTGATCAAATTAAGAATGTTCATTTGAAATTTTTTAACTAATTAAGTTGTCACGCTATTCAGATTCAGCAAATTAATTTTTTTTCGGCTTATAATTTTTGAAATAGAAAAAAGAAAATGTAAAAACATTATTTAGAACTAAATATTACACCAACATTAATACTCTTGTTTAAACCTGGTATCGTGAATATCGGTATCTGCAGAGGAAATAAGTTACATTTGATCACTAAATACATTTTTTGAATAACCACATTGGTCTGGACACTTAGGATTTTTAATGCAGAGTTGGTTAAAAGTAATGTATTTAAAAAAGTAAAAAAAGATTTTTGTTTTTATTTATTTAACCAGCAAATATTTATTTATTTATTTTATTAATTTAACTTTTATTTTTAAATGAAAAAGATTAAAATTTTACGATTTAAAAAAAAATACATAACGGGTGTTCAAAAAAGGTCCGCCCGATTTTTGAATTAAAAAAAAATAGGGTTCTATTTTTTCAAATTTTCTAACATTTTACACACTTGTTCAAAATTTTATCCTGTTTACGAATATGAAAGTCTTTTTTTTCAAAAAATGAGACATCTACCTGATTGGTCAGCGTTCTTGACCACTACTAATGACTAAAATAATCCTCCAAATTTTTTTTTTCAAATATACATGTTTTATATATTTTCTGAATCCATATTTAATGGTGATTAAAATGAGCTATTGGTCGTTTTAATGTGATAAACGGTTAAAAAAATATAAATAAAAATCTAATAAATACTAGGATTATCCAAAAATATGAAAAAAATGAATTTTAGTGATTTATTAAGCTTTGCTTTTGAACAGAATCATTTGGTTGTCTGATAATTTACATTTATATAAAAATTTCAATCATCTATCTAAATAATACCCGAATATGAAAAAAAGTGTTCACCTTGAGTCTAAATCTATTGTCTATTTAAAACATACACTTTTGTCTATATGAAAGGATTAAGTGTAAAATTTTTTCTTAGTTTTTTTTTGAAGTACCAGCTTTCTATATATCATTTTGAAGCAGGGAGAAAATGCTTTAATTTAATATGCAATACTTGATAGCTGCACTCTTTATTTTTCAAAAAATTCAAAAAAAAAACAATTCATTTTTAAATTCATTTTGAAATATTACAAAAAAAATTCTTCAAACTTGAAAATAATCGAAAAAATGGGAAAACATAAATCCAATGAAGTTCGGCAAATAGTTATCGATTCGTTTAAACAGGGAAAAAGTACCAAAAATATCCTTGAAATAATTGGTGGTTCTGTATCCAAGCGAACTGTTAACGAATGGATACAAGTTTTTCGGGAGAGTGGAAAAATGAAACAAAGCTTTTCGACTGGACGACCTCGAACAGCTAATAATCATATTAATAAAAAAAAAGTTAAGCGTCTTCTTAATTCTTATTCGGGTCGACAAATAAGCAAGAAGCTCGACTTTTCTCTGGGTTCTGTGGTAAATATTCGTAAAGATTTAAATTTGAAGGTTAGCTTAATTTAATTGTCTCTTAATTTATCTTATTTTTTACAAAATTTATGATAATAAGGCCTACAAGAAGAGAAAAGTCCCTCGTCCAAAAAGGTTTATGAAGAGAAAATTATGTTTTTAAATAATTTTAATTTCTAAAATTCAAATCTATTTAGGCCAAAAAATAAATTCTGTTTATTACAAAAACAGAATTTTACCTTTAGCAAAAAGGAATGGGAATCGATTGTTTGGCACAACAAAATGGGTTTATCAACAAGACGGAGCCACTCCGCACACAGCACTAATAAGCCAACAATGGTGTGAAAACAACTTCTTCAAATTCCTTTCAAAAAACAACTGGCCTCCTAATTCTCCGGATCTTAATCCGTGCGATTTCTATTTTTGGAACGCTGTTGTTACTCGAATTCGCTGTAGTAAGTTTAGTGATTTAGAAACATTCAAAAAAGAAATATTAAGAGCTATTAAGAATGTTCCTGTATGTGAAATAAAAAATTCTCTAGATTCTTTTAGTAGACGAGTAGCTATGGTCGAAAAAGTTGAAGGAAACTATTGTCATAAATAATCTTTATAAATAAAAATCATTTAAAAATGAATTGTTTTTTTTTTGAATTTTTTGAAAAATAAAGAGTGCAGCTATCAAGTATTGCATATTAAATTAAAGCATTTTCTCCCTGCTTCAAAATGATATATAGAAAGCTGGTACTTCAAAAAAAAACTAAGAAAAAATTTTACACTTAATCCTTTCATATAGACAAAAGTGTATGTTTTAAATAGACAATAGATTTAGACTCAAGGTGAACACTTTTTTTCATATTCGGGTATTATTTAGATAGATGATTGAAATTTTTATATAAATGTAAATTATCAGACAACCAAATGATTCTGTTCAAAAGCAAAGCTTAATAAATCACTAAAATTCATTTTTTTCATATTTTTGGATAATCCTAGTATTTATTAGATTTTTATTTATATTTTTTTAACCGTTTATCACATTAAAACGACCAATAGCTCATTTTAATCACCATTAAATATGGATTCAGAAAATATATAAAACATGTATATTTGAAAAAAAAAATTTGGAGGATTATTTTAGTCATTAGTAGTGGTCAAGAACGCTGACCAATCAGGTAGATGTCTCATTTTTTGAAAAAAAAGACTTTCATATTCGTAAACAGGATAAAATTTTGAACAAGTGTGTAAAATGTTAGAAAATTTGAAAAAATAGAACCCTATTTTTTTTTAATTCAAAAATCGGGCGGACCTTTTTTGAACACCCGTTATATAAGCTTGTGATGATTCAATACGATAGATTAGAAAAATATATAGATTCTCAGATTGCCGACATTCTAAAAGATCAAGAAAGTCTACTTCTTAATTCTGAAATTTGAAGAACGATGGAAGATAGTTTTTTTTCAGAAATTCACCTACTGTAGTCAAGAATTGTCTCTCAAATTAATTACGCATCAAATCTTTGAGAAACCATGGTATACCTGCGCTGGATGTTGAGAGCGAAAGATGGTTGGGAGCAAGCAATATTTTATTATCCGGATGGAGTGATAGATAGAAAAAAATTTAAGAAATATTTCGAATCAATTTTTTTTATTTGACATTTTTTAAAAATTAAAAAAAAAAGCCCGAAAACTGGTTTTATTATTAATAAATCAAACAGCTTAAATATTTTAGAAAAAAAATTAAAGCTTAAGTTTAGGTGTCAATCAAACATTTAGGTAAGGTCAGTGCTATTTAATAATTTCACTTTCTTTTTATGAGATTTTGATTTTTCCAAAATAAACTCCATTTAAAAGATATTTTAGACTAAATTGAATTAAAAAAATATTCTAAAATTTGATTAGTAAAACAATATGTTTAGTTTGTAGCAAATTCGTTGTTTTACAAAATCATGTATCGTCATCTCAATCTAAAAAGAATTTATTTAAACAAAAGAAAAAAAAAAGTTACATTATTTTTACATTATTTTCAATTTAAGCTTTAAATCATAAAAAATCTAAGTCAAATAGTAATAATTTTGATATGTGTTTTAAATTTTAATTTTTAGCCAAAAATAATAAAATTGTTTTTTTGATAAATTTATGGTGAAATGAAAAAAAATAATTAAATTTTTTGTATTTTTTCTAATTGTGTTGATTTTCTAATAAAATTGAAGTAATTTATTTAAATTTTGAATTCGATTTCTTGGGGCCGTCTATTTATTGGTAATAATCGAAAAATTATCAATATTTGAAGATTTCTTTTTTGTTTTCTGAATCGTAAATCGAAATTGAATAGTTTTGAAAATCTGGAAGGTGTTGAATTGCCAGAACCTTTTACTTATTAAGATTACGGATACAGATCGAATTTCTAAAAGAATTTTCAAAGAAAATTTTAATTTAATTTTGGCTTAACTTCAATAAAATACTTTTATTTATTTATTTTTAATTTATAGCTACTTTTTATAAAAGAATATTTGGATAGAAAGCCAAAAAATAAAAATTTTTAAAGTATAATCATTTAAAAAAAAATTAGTTTTGGGATTTAAGAAAACCACATTAAAATATTTAAGCACATTTTTTATTCTAGTTTTTGAAGAAGTTTCTTATTTTACTAAAAAATATGAACTGTCCGATACTGAATAAATTTCTTTTTTAGATTTTTTTTTTTTATTGAAAATATAAAATCAAGAAAAAACAGAATAATAAAGAATTTATTTTATATTTTTCAATTAGTATTTTTTAATAATAATTATCAACGATTCGCTTTAATTTTATTTAACCTGATTCCCTTAACTAGGCCTCCGATCCAGATCCTGTTTTTCTCTATCCATAATATGATAAAACTAACGCTAAATTTATCTAAAAATGACTAAAAAATATAAAAATAAATTATTTAGACTAGATAAATTTAAAATCTAAATCGTTCAAAATTACAGAATATTTTTCTTAAAAAGAAAAAGACACAAAAGTACAGAGTTGTCTAAAAGTCCCAAAAAAAGTCCAAGTGACAAAAAAAAAGTCGAAGTACAGAATTTTTTCTTAAATTTGCTAAATCAGGCTTCATATCAAAAAATTTTTATATTCTTGGGTTGTATAATGCAATAGATTTGCCATATTTCAGAATTTTCTTGCAATTTTAACCTAAATGTCTTCACAATTCTTCTTCAGTATTTAAAATTTTAAAGTCCGGACTTGGGCTTGACTTAAGACTTGTGACTTTTAAAAAACTCTGCAAAAGCGCACAAAGAATTTTTAGTATTAAAAGTAAGTTCAATCCATGATTCAACCAGAAATGTCATAAAATTTTTTAAACAAAAACATTATTTTTAAAATCCTCATTAAAATGTGAGTATTTTGATGAAAATTTTTACTAATTAGCTTAAAAAAAGGTTTTTATTTTTAATAAAAAAAAAAATTTTTATCAAAAAAGTTGCAGCATTTTCTTTATTGTGATAAACAAAGTAATTTAAAAAAAAATTTAAGGCATTCAAATATTTTAATAACCTAAAATAGCCAACATAACTATTCCATTAGAATGATTTTTTATAATTTTATAAAACACAAAAAATTAAAAAAATTTAAAATTTGTTTTATAATTTAAATCGAAAGGAATTTAGCTTTTAATTTAATTTTTATTTTTAATAAAATATCAATTAAGATATTTTAATTTTCTAAAATTGCCATTAAAGAACCATTAAAACGATATTTAAAATTTTATTTAAGAGTTTCTATAAAAAAATTTAAAGTTCTGGCTTGGACTTGACTTAATAGTTGTCATTTTTAGGTGTTGTGAATTTTTGAACAAAGAAAAAAAACAAAAATCTTGAAAATGAAATAACTTTTCTACTATGAGTCTAAAAATTGTTCTGCAAAATGTATCAGCTGATACAAACTTTGTACCACCAAAATTAAGTCTCTGCAAAAACTCTGCAAGTCTGCAAAGCATTAAATGTTTAAAGAAATCATTTAAATTAAATTGAAGAGTTTTTGCAGAGACTTAATTTTGGTGGTTCAAAGTTTGTATCAGTTGATACATTTTGCAGAACAATTTTTAGACTCATAGTAGAAAAGTTATTTCATTTTCAAGATTTTTGTTTTTTTTCTTTGTTCTAAAATTGAATCCTTCAATTGTATGGATCAAGGCAAAATAAAATAAAATTTAAAATTTTTAGACAAAAAAAAATTAATTTTGAAATTGTACAGAATTTAGCCTTTAATTTGTTTTTTGTTTTTAAATCAAAATTAAAATTTAAAATTTTTTAATTATTAATTTAAAGGGGTCCTACTAAAATGCTGACCCCCATTTTTTTTAAATTTTCTGACCCCCATTTATTTTGCAAAACAAAAATATTTTTTAAAGTTTTAATATATCATTTAGTTTGAATTTTTCTCTATTTTTTGAAAATCAAACTAGTTTTTCTCCAAAATTTTTATTTTTTGTGAAAATCGAATATTTTTGTACTTTTAAAAACCTGACCCCCTACTGACCCCCCAATTTTTTACGACTGACCCCCAACTGACCCCCATTTTTCTTGAAGAGAATTTAACTAGCTTTCTAAAATTGTGCCTAGTTTTTCTCCAGGAAGTATAGTTTTTGAGATATTTTGATTATAATAAAAGACCTTAGTTATTTTGAAAAAGGAATTAAAAGTTTTAATACGATATACCATTCCATATACTAAGAGCATTTGCAAGTGGAAAAAAGAGCCAAGTTGTTTCCCATTCGCATTGATAAATTAAGTTTATTTTAGTTTTAAATTTTTTAAAATTTCCATAAAATTTCTTATATATATTTTTACGTTTTTAAAAATTAAAGACATAGACTTTATTTTTTTATTAAATTAATTGCTAATAAAATTAATTTTAATTTTTATTAAAAAATCTTAAAACTAAATTAATAAAACAAAAAATATCAAATATTACAATTAAAAATTGAATTTTTCTTAATTATTATGAAATCTCTTGAAATACTCGAAAACTATACATCCTGGAGAAAAACTAGTCACATTTTTAGAAAGCTCGTTAAATTAAAACTTTTAATTCCTATTTCAAAATAACTAAGGTCTTTTATTATAATCAAAATATCTCAAAAACTATACTTCCTGGAGAAAAACTAGGCACAATTTTAGAAAGCTAGTTAAATTCTCTTCAAGAAAAATGGGGGTCAGTTGGGGGTCAGTCGTAAAAAATTGGGGGTCAGTAGGGGGTCAGGTTTTTAAAAGTACAAAAATATTCGATTTTCACAAAAAATAAAAATTTTGGAGAAAAACTAGTTTAATTTTCAAAAAATAGAGAAAAATTCAAACTAAATGATATATTAAAACTTTAAAAAATATTTTTGTTTTGCAAAATAAATGGGGGTCAGTATTTTAGTAGGACCCATTTAAAGTCAAAGGCCAGAATTAAAAAAAAGACTTTAAAAAAAATTTAAAATCAGTTTAAAAAATTTAAATTGAAAAGAATTTAGCTTGGACTTGACTCAAGACTTGTAACTTTTAAACATCTCTGAATTAAATGAACAAAAAACCAATCTTAGATTCAATTGTATGGATCAAGGCAAAATATAATAAAATTTTAAATTTTTAAACAAAAAAAAAAAATTAATTTTAAAATTTAAATTCAACAAAAGCACACGCTCATTTAATTCAAATTTCTTTGTAAGCCAAAAATGCCAAGAATCGTAAGTCCTCCAAAATCTTTGTTCAACTTTTAAAAAAATTGTACCAAAAGAGAAGACCCAAAGAAGACTCGAGTCCAACTCGAGAAGCAGAAGAAACAGAGAATACGGAGCCATTCCAGGACGAGGGCCAAGATGAGGACCTAGCTAATGAGGTGCTGGGCGACACAGCCGCCGAGCCAGAGGAAGAAGACGGCGAAGACTTGTTCGGCGACAACATGGAGGACGACTATCGTCCAGTGCCAGAATTGGACACGTACGACGGCGCCGACCTCGACCAAGAGGACTACGATGCCATGGACATCGAGGACAGAGTCAGAGCTGAGCGGGAAATGAAAAAAAGAGACAAAAAAGAGGGCCGCTCCAACATCAAGGGCCGCATCAAAGACTCCCTTCTCTACTCCGAGCTCTCCGAAGACCTGGAACCCGATGCGGGCTCGTTCAGAAAAAAGACAAAATTCCACGACATGGGCTCCCAGAACGAGCTCGGCACTGACGAGCCCATTGAGAGCATAGAAAATTTGGACGTGATGAAAGGCCACGGCCTCAGGGAATGGGTCAAAATGGTCGGTCCAAGGACCGAAATTTACAATCGATTCAAAAACTTCCTCAAATCGATTGTGGACGAAAATGGCCACAATGTGTACAGGGAAAAAATCCGCTACATGGTCGAGGCCAACCATCAGAGTCTGGTGGTCGACTACAACTTGCTCTATCAGTCCGAAGAGGTGCTCGCCTACTTTCTGGTCGAGGCACCGCTTGAAATGCTGGCCATTTTTGACGAGGCCGCCAAGGACTACGTCTTCAGCTTGTACCCCCACTACCACAAAATAGCCAAGGAAATTCACGTGCGAATTTCCGACCTGCCTTTAGTCGAAGAGCTGCGCTCACTACGCCAACTCCATCTCAACCAATTGGTGCGCACAAATGGCGTGATCACAAGCTCCACATCGGTCCTGCCCCAACTCAGCATGATCAAGTACAATTGTCTCAAGTGCAACTTTGTGCTGGGCCCATTTTACCAAACATTGGAAAAAGAGGTCAGACCGCAGACATGTCCCGAGTGCCAGTCGGCCGGACCCTTTGAGATAAACATGGAGCAGACCATCTATTCAAATTACCAGCGCATTACCATCCAAGAAAGTCCGGGCAAAGTGCCTGCCGGACGTTTGCCACGCTCAAAGGACGCCATTCTGGCTGGCGATCTGTGCGATTCGTGCAAGCCTGGGGATGAAGTGGACATCACTGGCATCTATTACAACAATTATGATGGCTCGTTGAACACTCAGAATGGCTTTCCTGTGTTTGCCACGGTTCTACAGGCCAATTTTATCACCAAAAAGGAGGACAAACTTTCGTTTAATACTCTGAGTGATGAGGATGTGAAAGCGGTGGTTGAGCTGTCCAAAGATGAGAAAATTGCCAACAGGATATTTGCTAGCATAGCTCCGTCTATTTACGGACATGAGGATATCAAGCGAGCTATTTCGCTGCTGCTTTTTGGCGGCGAGGCAAAGAACCCCGGCGGCAAACATAAACTCAGAGGTGACATAAACGTGTTGCTGTGCGGGGACCCGGGCACAGCCAAGTCCCAATTTTTGAAGTATGTGGAGAAAACAGCTCATAGAGCAGTGTACACAACCGGACAAGGAGCTAGTGCAGTTGGTCTAACAGCCTATGTGCAAAAGTCTCCAATTACAAGAGAATGGACCTTAGAGGCCGGCGCCTTGGTGCTTGCGGACAAAGGCGTTTGCATCATTGACGAATTCGACAAGATGAACGATGCAGACAGAACCAGCATTCACGAAGCCATGGAACAGCAGTCTATTTCCATTTCCAAAGCAGGCATCATTACTTCATTGCAGGCCAGATGCGCCATTCTTGCCGCAGCCAACCCCCTAGGTGGAAGGTACAACTCAACACTCACGTTCAGCAACAACGTGGACTTGTCCGAGCCGATTTTGTCTCGGTTCGACATTCTGTGTGTAGTCAGAGATGTGGTCGACTCAGTGCAAGACGAGCTGCTGGCTCGTTTTGTCACCGAGTCTCATATCAGAAATCATCCGATCAATGAAGACCATGAGCCCAGCGAGCACAAGCCTGTCGAAATACCAAACACTTTTGGAGTGGACATAATACCCCAGGATTTGCTCAAAAAGTACATTGTTTACAGCAAGGAAAAAGTGCACCCTAGGCTCAACCACATGGACCAAGACAAAATATCCAGAATGTACGCTGATCTGAGACGCGAGTCGATTGTGACCGGAAGTATTCCGATCACAGTGCGACACATAGAGTCCATTATTCGCATTTCAGAGGCCCATGCCAGAATGCATCTGAGGGAGTATGTGAATGAAGAGGATGTGAACATGGCAATACGTGTGACGGTGG
>QEOQ01000274.1:738195-791281 GCA_010279815.1 Brachionus plicatilis | reverse complement strand
ATAAATAAGTCAAAAGAAAATTAAGAACGATATGTTTAAATAACTAGAGTTAAGACATGTTTAAATATTTGATAGTTCAGGAGAAAAAGAGGAAATTGCTAGGTAGCAATTACACAATGGAGTTGGATATTCGATATATCTTGATTTGAAACCTTCTCTATATTCTTCCACCAGTCTGACGACCAGTGGAACAGAATGACTCAATCAATCAATTTTTTATTTGAAAGATATTTTATTAAGTTAAGCCTTGAATTACAACGCTCTTTTAATTCATCCACCATTGGACTAAAAGTAAGTTTTGAGTCTAATGTTATTCCTAAGAATTTAACTTTTTCCTCTTTATTTAAATTACTATTATTAATTTTAAGGTCAAGATTAATTTTAACTTTAGTTTTTTTCTCAAAGATCATATAACATGATTTCTCAACAGAAATTTTCATTTTCCATTTGAAAAGCCATATTTCAACTTCTTTTAAGTACTTATTAATCACTTTTTCAAGATTTCCTATCTTTTTAAAAGTAAAAAAGGTAGCCAAATCATCTGCAAAAAGAAGAGAGTATTGGCAGTTTGTTTTGTTTCTTTTTGGTATATCATTTATAAAAATGCTAAAAAGAAGCGGACTAATTCCTGACCCTTGTGGAACTCCTGCTTTAATAGGGTATTGATCACTTAGATTACCATTTATATTTACTTTAAAAGATCTTAAGTACAGAAACGATCTTATCCAATAGATAAGATAAGGTGGTAGATTAATTTTTATTAGCTTGTAAATTAGTCCATCATGCCAAACTCTATCTAAAGCTTTAGAAATGTCAAAATATATTGATTCAATTATGAAATATATTGAAATATATTGAAATAATTTTACAATTAGTATGACAAGTTGCCTTGGAAAGTTACTTGAACGCATCATCTTCACAAGAATATATAATTTTCTGGAGAACAATAGTCTTCTTATTCATGAAAAATCAGGATTTAGAAAACATAGACGCACTGCAGACAATTTTAAAAAAATTTTAGCATCTGAATTTTCGTTTGTAACATCAAAATACTGATTCTGAAAAATTCTGCCAAATTGAAGAAATTGTAAATTTTAGTATAAAAGCAAAAGCAAAATATGGTAAATTTTCAAAAAGTGGGGGGGGGTCAATGTTTTAATAGGATCAAACCAAAGGAATCTATTGTTAAAAATGATTATATATAAAAATATGAAAAATCAGTGTTTTAAAATATTAAACTTGATATAACTAAATTTGGCTTTTATTTAAAAAAATGCGCTAAATTGATTTAAATTAAATTAGTTTCTTTATTTTTTATTATTTTTATAAATTTTATGCAGAAATGGTAAATTTTAATTAAATTTAGTATTCCTAGATAAGATTTAATTTTAAGACCGAAATTGATTGTAAATTTTGCAAAATTGTTGCAGAAATTTTAACTTCCTCTTTGAGTGAAGATAAAAAATTAGTAAGCATTTTTTAGTTCTTAACTAAAAGAGAAATTAATTTTTTTTTCAAGCATGTAATTGATAGTTTGCTAAAAGCAAAAAAAAATGAGAAAGCAACTGATAATTCTATGTCAAGTAACTTTTTAAAAAAAAAAACTAATTTCTTAGTGTTTTTTCAAAAATTCTAAGATTTAAAAGACAATAAAAAAGAATCTAAAAAAGAAAATATATCATCAACATCTTTGAGAAACTCAAGTTAGTATCTAACGATTATTCAAATTGATTACAAATCTAACGTGATAAACGTTTTTATTTGTTTAAATTATAAGCCAGTTTGTTTAAATTAAAAATAAATAAAAAATAATATTGGATAGGCTAGACTTGTTATTTAGTCACAGTTCTAACTCTAATCGCTTAATTTTAAGTCAAAGATTTAACTTGACTTATGACTCATAAGTTATGACTTTAAAACAACTCTGGTCTTGGTTTGAGGGATACAGAAGGCGCAAGGCTTGCATCTTCATATCTTAGCTATAATAAAAATTAAACTTTCAAAAAGAATAATTTAATTAAGTTTTAATCAAAATTAAACAAGTAGTTCTCAAAATCAAATCATCCACTTAATATTTGGAGATTAAATGTGAAATCAGAAATCGCCTGACTAAAAATGAAAAATTTAATTTAAAGAACCATACCACACATCCATTCATTTTTTGCCGTGGCCGTTAATCGTGACCAACCTAGTCCAGGGCTCGTTTTGGTGCATAGAGTCTGGTGAAAATATTCAAACTTTTAATAGGTTGGTCGCTGTTGAAAAACGTTTTCTGTGTAACTTCAAAGTTCAGAATTATATTAAAATTTAGTTTGGATAATTAATTACAATTTTACAAACAGAATGGGTAAAATATTTTCTTTAGAATATAAATTTCAATATAATTTAAATTTTTCAAATATATTAATATTATTTTTAATGATATACATCACATTAAACTATGTAAGGTATATTAATTGATAATTTGATAATTCTCAATTGGTTAATTTCAAAGTAAATTATAACAGATATAAAAGGTTTTTTTTTTAAATTTAATTTTTTTAATATTAAACATCTTCAAAGCTTTCAATATATTCAGTATAATCTTCATCCTCACTATCATCTTCAGAAACATTTATTCCTAAAAGTCTTAATAAAGTGCTACCAGGATCATCTATTTTGGATTGATACTTACCATAAGATAAATAATAAATAACAGCGGTAATATGAGAACAACATCCCAAAGTTCGATGACCAACTTTACATTCACATACACACCCTTGTATAGCCTCTGAAAGGTTAACATTTCGAATATATTTAACATAAGTTCTATACTTTTTTTTAACTAATATGCCTTGATGGTATGTCAGAGTAGATAATTCTAAAGTCATTAAAAATACTCTCATCCTTATTCAAATAAACAAAAACATTATCTTTTTCTCGAAACATTGATGATACATAACTTATGCACTGTCCTAATTGATATTTACCAAATGTAATATCATTTTCAGTATCTTTAAGATCTAATTAAGGAAAATCATTTATTTCAGAAATCTTAATTTTAATAAAGTGCTGAGACTTTAATTTAAGGTTATATTCATTTACAGACTTAATTAAATCATTTGGTTTATTTAGTCGATTAAGCATTTTTCTTGTGGTCATAAGAGAACTTTCATAGTTAGGTATTATTCTTTTGAAATACTTATTAATTAAAGCACCAGCAACCCTAAAATCATCAATGTAATGATCAAGAGAATTATTAGGTAAAGTTTTATCTAAAGCTTTAAAACTATTCTTAAAAAATCCATGTTAGTTTAGAATGTTAGTTTTTTTCGAATTTTCTTTTGAAGTGGACATTATGGTTTTTTTAAATTTTTTTATTTAAATTTTTTTTTGCTTATATTTTCAAAGAATATAAAAAAAACTAAGAATTTCAGCTTAAAAACAAAAAAATTCTATCCCAAAAAGATTCATAGATTCTCGAGACAAAGATTTTTTCATTAAAAAAACATAGGATAGGATAAAAATTAAATCGGTTGAAAACTATCCATTCTCGTAAAGAAAATGTTGAATTTTATGAAAAACATCGTTTCTTTATCGAAAAAATAAAATTTGACCATAAAAACGGAGGCAGAATTAACATGATTGTGCGGTAAGGTTCTTGACAATCCTTTTTTGATTTTGTAAAATTTGAAAATTTTTAAAAAGCGTCAACATACTGGCTAAGCATTCTAATATTTTATTTACAAATATTAGGTAAATTTAAAAAATTTTTAAATAACATTTAACTAATATTTACAATCTCTTTTATTTTTATTTAATTTTTACTAACCTATTTATTATTAACTTATTTCTAAACTAATTATTTTTGTTTTAAAAGCTTTAAAAAAATATTCAATTATTTTTTTAAACAATTTGACAAACAAAAAATTGAATGATTTTACAATTTTATTATAATGAAATTAAAAAAAAAATTGTAATAAAATTATTAATTTATCTAATTTTTTTAGTTAATTTTAAATTCAATTGCATCACTAGAAGACTTCAAATTCGAAACTTTATTTTTTTTGTTTATTCAGTTTTAATTTTTTCTAATTATTTTTGTTTCTCATTTTCTGGAAAAATTTATCATAAACTCATTTTTCTTTAAATTAAATGAGTACGATGATTTCTCAAATAATTCAACTGCAAATTAATAAATTGAATGGTGGAGTCTTTCATAGACACGCAAAAGTTCAGTGTCACCAAGACCATGAGGAAAAATTTTGCCAAGTATCTCAACTACAGACGCGACCACAACGAGCTGTTGTTGTTCTTGCTGAAGCAGTTGATCAACGATCAGTTGTCGTACATGAAGCACAAGTCAAAAAATCAGGACATCAATTCGGTGTCCATACCTGAGGAGGACTTTGTGGACAGAGCAAGGCAACTGAAGATCAGCAATGTGAAGACGTTTTATGACAGCGAACTGTTCAAGATGATGAAGTATTCGTATGACTCGAGCAAAAAGCAAATTACTCAAATTTTGTAGATTTTTTTTTTTTTTTGGCAATGTGTAGAAAATTTTAGAAAAATTTTTTTTGTCGAATTTTAATTGTATAAATGACACTCTCACAATAAATGAATAAACAATTTAAATTTATTTTTAGTTTTTTCTTTTTTTTTTTCACTTTTAACAGTAGATTCCTTTGGTTGGATCCTATTAAAACATTAAGCAATGTAAAATAAAAATAAAAGCTTTATTGTTGGTGACTTTAATAGCGATTCATATCGCAACAAATTATTTGATCAAGAACTAAAAACCTTAATTAGCAAGAAAAAATTAACTTTTTGTGACAAAAAAACAGGAATGCATCTTTATTCTTACACAAATGTGGTCCATTTCTCTTTAATTGACCATGTTATCTCAACAAGTAAAGCTCTAGGATATATTGAGTCAGTAGATATTGTGAAACTAAATGTCCTAAACAATGATGATCATCTATCAATTCAAACAAATACAAATTTTAAGATTGAAAAAAGTCTCTTTAAAAAGTCTCTTTAAAGGCTCTTTAAAAAGTACAATATTGTACAAATTTTGTGCAACTGAATTCCAGGCTCTGCAAAAACTCTGCAATTTATTGCATTTTTTAAATCAAATATTTTTTAATGGTGTGCATTTTACAGAAAATTGCAGAGTTTTTGCAGAGCCTGGAATTCAGTTGCACAAAATTTGTACAATATTGTACTTTTTAAAGAGCCATTTTTGCACAATTAGAAAATAAATTATAGCGTTTTTACTTTTTGTACTGTAATTTTTGTACTAAAATTTCACATTGCCAAAATAATTTGCCATTTTACTTTTTACCTGGTCGTCAGATTTTTGAATACCCGAATACATTTTTACGAAACATTGGTAGATATCTAGAATTTTCAAAAAAACCATCTGAATGATTGAATTTTTAAGATTGTCAAAATTTAACTCTGAAGATTAATGCATCATCAAAGAACCAAAAAAATACTTCGAGCGAGGATCGAACTCGCGACCTTCTGCGTGTAAAGCAGATGTGATAACCACTACACCATCGAAGCTCTCTCTCAAATTTTTCTAAAACAAAAACTTCTAATAAAAGAAATCAATGTAAAGCTCTCGAAATTTTGAAATTTTTAAAATTTTGAAATTACGTTGTTTTATTTAAACTCAATACTTAAGCATGTTAAAATTTGAAATATAATTACGCAATTATTTCTAAAAATGTAAAATAGAAAAAAAAACTTGCCAAATGTATTTTTTTATTTCTATTATAATAAAAAAGGTACATAAATAAAAAAAGTAATACAATTTGTATCAAATTAGAACCAAAATAATTAAATAAAGTCAAAAATAATATTCAATTTACTTTTTTTTTTGTTTGTTTGATCCAACTGGTCTACCGCGTTTTTTTTTAATTTGGGGTAGTGGGGTAACGATTGGGGTCTCTTCAAGACGAATTTTTTTTGATATTGGCTCTTGTACAGGCGGATCATCCGAATCTGATTCTTCAGATACGCTGGTAGGCAAAACATTCACATTTTGAGTTTCATTTGGCTGACGAGTTAAGGCATTGGTTGTAGCTTTAGGGCGACCTGGACGGCGCTTTCTTTCAAGTGGAATGTTCATTGCTATTTCTTTGATATGACAAAGTTCTTAAAATAAAATTTAGTAAAAGTTAAATGGGATTCAAGAATTTCACAAAGAATTTCAAAAATTTCAAGTCATTTGACTTGACTTGAAATTTTTGTTTTGAAAAAAAAGTCATTTCAAAGACTTTGAAATAAAAATGGCCGCCTTAATAACAACATGGAACGGCAAAAAATTGATGTGGCTGCCTTAATAACTACATGGAACGGTAAAAGACTTATTTTAAAAAAATAATTATTCAAGTTAAGTAAAATGACTTTTTTTTCAAAAAAAAAAAATTCAAGTCAAGTCACTGCCTTAACTTAGAAAAGACTTTAAAATAACTTTTTTTTTGACTTATGCACTGTTTAAAATTCAATTTAAAATATTAAATTTTCAGAAAAAATAAATTCAAAAGGATAGAAATAACTATAAAAATAAAAGTGGGTATTTAACAATATAATGTTTACTTTTTTTCACACATTTTTAATTTAAATAAAAATTTGAGGCAAAGACCTCAAGGCATTTGGAATGGATCTTAGTTGATTTTAACTGAGTGATAAAAAAATAACAAAAAACAATGAGAAAAGTTTCAAAAAATTCATAACAAATGGTAAAGATAATTAAAATTATTGAAAGATAAAAACAAATTAATAAATGAGTTTTTTGAATTTAATTTTAAGACTTGTTGAATTTTTTACTCATCATTTTGGTCATCTTAGGTAATTTTTATTAAAAGTGTGAAAAAGTGGAAAAAACTAAACAAACGAAAAGGTTTAAGTCAGAATTACCTAAATACATTAGATCTGGGATCTAATAAATTTAATCAATTTTAGAATGCAATATAAAGATGTAAATTTTTAACAATTGCAGTTTTTTATTTTGTTTTTTATGTTTTTATTTTAAATTTTTTACAATCATTTAAAGTTTCTAAATCAGAGAGCATTTCTTAAAGCATATAAAAAATTAATTTTGAAACTAAAATATTTGCTATTGATAAGAAATTTTTGTCATTAAAAAAAATTTGTGATTTATTTTTATATTTTAAAGTCTAAAAGTTTTAGATATAAAATTAAAATTTAGATGTCAATCTTAATTATTTTTGTTTTCTAGAATATTTTTATCATTTATTTTATTTTGTCATTTTTTAAATTAATTTTTAATGATAAAGCTAAACAAGACCAGAGTTGTTTAAAAGTTCCAAAAAACAGTTCAAGTCCGGACTTTAAAATTTGCTAGATCAGGCTAAATATATTGTACATTCTTTTTAAGAAAACAAAGATCTGATAGCATTTCTTGTAAAATAAAAAAAAATAATTTTGAAGCTAAAATTTTTGCTATTGATAAAAATAATTGTCAATTAAAATTAATTAATAGAAAAAAACAAAATTCTTTTATTTTCATTTAATGCCTTTAACAGTTTTTTAATGACCAACAAAAAATTTAGTTTCTAAAATTTTATTAAAAAAATCAAAATTTGGATAAATCAATACAAGAAGATTTTACACGCTTAAACTGCTCACTGCATTTACTATAATCTCGTTGTTTGTACGAGTATCTCCATGGACTGACCCACGATTGTCTGTAGGGCTCAGTGGCCACCAGTCGTGGGTACTTGGCCGTCTTGTAAATATCACTTTCAAATGAGAGCGAATTTTCTGACTTGAAATTCTTTTTTTTCAGCAAATAGTCGGCCAGATCGTACTTTGAATTCAAATTGGTTGCACAGGCAACTTTAGTTTGGTGACTTTTGGGAAATCTTTTGTTAAAGTTGGATGACTTGTCACTTTTTTCTGATTTGTTCGAAACAACCGAGCTTTCTCGTTTGGCAAACGGCTCTTTGGATAAAAAAATTTTGTTTGATTTGTGAATGCTGTCCTCAAAATACCTTCTTCCATAACCCTTTTGTTTAAATTAATTTTTGCTCAATAAAGCCTAATTTTTTTGTTACCGAGTCCAAATACTCTCCGTAGTTCTGTGTCACATTGTAGTTGTCATGTTCGGAGAATTTGTTTGTATCTTTGAAGTTTTCCTAATTAAAAATTGGTTTCAATTCTTTAGTGTTTTGAAGCATTTAGGAAATAAAATAAACCGTCCATCTTTTCTGGAACAACAAGGGCAACACTTTGGCCGACATTATTCCACCTAGATATTTTTATTTTTTCTTAAAAACTAAAAGGAAACAATGAAAACTTTTGTGTAATTTATATGAATAAACAAAATTAAGGTGTTCAAAATCAAAAATCAAATTTTAGTTGCTATGCAAATTCTAATTGAGATAGGTACGTAGTAAAAATAAAGTCTCATGAAATTTTTTTTTTCTCAAGCCTTTAATTTTCAAAAGCCCAAAGTCGAATTTTAATCCATAAAAAAATTGGTGAAACTGTTTCTTAATGAGGTAGTCTTTAGTAAAAAAATATTTTCTTTTTAAAAAAAAATGCAAAATGAATCAAAACGCCCTCGAAAATTTTAAGAAGAAATTTTGCGTCTTAGATCGTTACCAAGGCTGCCTTACCGTAATTATAAATATATAAAAACGCGCCTAGGACACGTTTTTGATATTAATTGCTTTATTTCCTTTAGTTTACACAAAAAATTCATCGAATTCTAAAAATATCCATAGTTATTATTCAAGACATTTTCTTAGAAAATATTTTTTTAAGTTGAAAATTTTGTAATAAAAATAGAAACCTTTTAAATTTGGTTTATAAACATAATAGGTGGTTTATAAAAAATAATAAATATGTTCAAAAATAAGAAATTTTATTTAAAGAAATCGTTTTTTTGAAATTAAAAAAAAAATTTAATTTGACTAATTTTCACTAATTCATAGAAAAGTTTTAAATATTTGCATTTTTAGTCTGATAAAAAATAAAGTTGAATTAAAATGTTAAAAGATAAGATTTTAAATTTTAAAAATAAATCTAATAAGTGTTATTACTAAATTGTGATTTAAGCTGTTATTTCTAAATAAAACTTTGACATAATTTGAATCGAAATTCCAAAAAATCTCAATTTTAATTTTTTTCTATTTTGAAGATTATATTTGTGCTGATTAAAAAAAATGTTTTTTTACTAAAATTTAGATCGTCAAATATTTCTAAAATATGGAAACTCGATTTCTAATAAACAAACATGCGCCAAAGGATTTCAAAGAACACACAAAATATACACGGTCAAAAATAAGCTTTTTTACCTGAAAAACTTTATGTCAGCGGATTTTTTAATATAAATTGTCCTAAATATTTACAAAAATTATTGATTATAATAATATAAATCAGAGTTGTTTAAAAGTCACAAGTCTCAAGTCAAGTCCAAGTCATGACTTTAAGTTAAAAAAAAAAAACAAAAAAAAAATTTTATTTAAAAATTAAAAAAAAAAAAAGAAAAAAGAAAAAAGTCCTTAAAATAAGTTGAAAAAAAAAATTTAAAAGTGCTGACTTGGACTTTTTTTTGGGACTTTTAAACAACTCTGATATTAATATAATCATATAAATTGATAAAAAATAAATCAAATTCTCTAATGTCAAGCTTTGTTCTAGGAATAAGTGAGATTAAAGCTTTTGTTCAAGGTTCAAACAAACAAATTTAAAATTTTCAATACAAAAATTCGAATAAAAAAATTTGTAACTAATGTAAACAGAGGGTTGGAAACAAAAACATTAAAAAGTCAGTAAAAAATGATTGTGTTATAATCGAACATACATTTAAAATTAATTTATTTAAAAAAAAAAAATTGATTTTTTAAATAGCTCAAATTTTATTTTGAAAAAAAATAATTTATTATTGAAAAAAAAATTAAAAGAATTCATTAAATAAATTGAGTTCTATTCTAATCGAATATTAAAATAATGATAGATTTTTTACTTTTTATTCTAATATTTTTTAAACTTATTTTATTGCAAAAGTCCCATAAAATAGTTTTCTGACTTTGCAGGAGTAAAAAAAGTGAATTATTAAAATGTTTAATTTTATCAAATATTATATTCAAATTTTAATTTTTTTTAACTATTGAATCTATCCAATTTTTTCTAAAATTAACTTAAATTGGAATCTATTTTTAAAAATAGGTAGTTTTCGAATTTAATTAACAAAAATCAAATTGAATCAAATGGGCATTATATTTAAAAAAATTGGAATTCAAAAATGCTAAAACTGTGTATTATTAAAAAAAAATTAACAATATTTTAAGTTTTTAATTTACTAGAACCTTTTTCAATTTATCAATTGTATTAATTAGTACTAGTAATAAAAGCTTATCTGACCGAAAATGACAGTTTGCGCCATTGTTAAATCACAATTCAAAAATTTATATTTAAATCTAGTCCGAAAACTCATTGACTTGTTTATATATCTAAAAAAAATTCTCACACAGCTTTTAACTTATGATTTTTTTTATTTTTTAATTTATAAGAAATTAAGCATTGAGTTTATTCAATTTTTTATTGTAGAAATTTTTATCAGGACAAATTGTTTTATCTAAAACTTTTAGCAACATCAAAATTAATTACCTGCAAAAAAAAATATTTATAAAAATTAAATTTTGGAATCCTTTTTAGCTTTTAGAAAACAAAAACTCAAACAATGTAGCAATAACAAAATAAAAAAAAAGTCAAAAATTGTTTTTCTTTAAAAAGGAAATTTCTAATTTTACTTATGAAAAAAAGCATCTTTCAGAAAATGAGACCTAAATTTTACATAATTTATAACTCAATTTGAAACAGATTTTTTAGATACCATTAACAAAAGATTAAGGTTCAGATTAAAGTAAAATTTTCGGAACAAGAAAAAAAATACTTCGAGCGAGGATCGAACTCGCGACCTTCTGCGTGTAAAGCAGATGTGATAACCACTACACCATCGAAGCCTATACACCTTATTTAACTAATACTAGACCAAAAGACAAATTTAAATAACCTGAGTATAATAATTGTTTTTTGATAATTTAACCTAGACACTTTATGACACTTTATGACTAAAAACTGGATTTTTTTCCCATTTTCTAAATTCTAAATTTTTTACCAAGTAAACATTTATTTTTTTAATTGTAAAAATAAAAAAAGTTTGCTTAATTTATTTTTTTAAAAAAATTTATTATAAAAAACCAAAGTTAAAAAATAAATTTAATGTTCCTCTAAATCAGATGTATTATTTAATGTGTCATCATCATCGTCATCAATTTTGGTCGTGCTAAAATTAGTCGATATCAAAATACTATTTTTAGACCTTTTTAAATTTGAATTTTCAATTTGAAGATCATAACTATCGTTTAAAATTTGATTAGAACTAGCTAATTGATTAGACATGAAGAGAGATGTATCGGGAGTAGAGGCAAATATTTTTCTCTCAAAATCATTGGAATCTCGAACAACCACTTCGTTCACAATTGGTTTTATTTTTATGTTATTCTTGGCATTTTTTTTCTCAGGGCTAACACTGAGACTAACAATTTTTTTACTTTTTGATTTAAGTCCAATACTTTGATTGATTAGTTCATTTTTTTTATTCATCAACTCTATTGCTGGGTTCATCACCTCTCCCTCACTTTTTTCACTTCCGCGTCTCGAGACAGAACCAACTTCGCCTTTTTCTTTCTCAGCACTTATCATATTAACTCCTGGGCGAGCTTTCATTCCTGCATAGGCCCTGGTATTATCAGAATTCATCTTGTCCATTCGAATTTCTCCTTCACTGTTGCTGGTCAAGTCCGACTGCTTTTTCAATCTCGGATTCAAAATCAGACCTTTGGCTGCCGCTTCCAAGTCCAAATTCACATAATCTTAAAGAAAAAAATTTTATTATTAAAAAAAAATAGGGCCTGACCGGGGATCGAACCCGGAACCTCTCGCACCCAAAGCGAGAATCATACCACTAGACCATCAGGCCTTGTAGTTTAAGATAAAATTTTAGTTTAATTATTCTTTTGATTTTAAATTTACATATGAGAACATAAAATTTTTTTTCACTCTTAGCTTATTTAGCTGTTCAATATTTTATGAAGAAATTTACTCACTAAGTTAATGAAAAAATAATTTGAATAAAAAAAAGAATTTTTTAGTGATTTTTCTTCAAAAAATAAATTTTTCACTTTTTTCCTAAAATTAAAAATTAATTTTGTAATTTTTTACTGAAATTTAACTGAATTTCTCTAATTTTTGGAAAATTTTTGTCTAATAATTAAAATATCTTGACGATTTATTTAATTATTAGCTTTTGAAATTAAAGTATATAGAACTTTTAAAAGATGTCTTTGTATCCTAAATAACAAGCTTTGATATTTTTGTGTACATTTGTTTATTTTCACTATTGTACAATATAAAATCTATTAATTTTTAATTTTTAAAAAACACATAATCAATTATTTTATATTGTTATTTTTTATATAAGTGGTAAGTATTTTTTTCAATAAAATAAATATTCATTTTTTTTAGAAAAATTTCACTCTTTCCTAATTTTTGATAAAAAGCAAAATTAATTTTTCTGTGCTTTTAATGTTTTACCATTTTTTGTATAATTTTAAACTAAATTTTCGTTATTTAATTAAAAAATAGTAAGTTAAAATTATCATGTTAACAAATAAATATTTTTTCATTAGAAGATATTTTTGATTTCAGATTGCGATTTAATATTTATTTTGATATGGATCAATAACCAGGAAAATCAACTTGAAAATACTGATAATGATGTTGAAGAGATAAAGGAAGTTCAATCCAAGCGCCGGACAAACGCAAAACATTTAAGTCTAATTCTCAACTAAAAAAAAATTTTCCGCTTAGTTTCGAGCTTGTCAGAAATTTATTTTTTTTAATTTTTTTTCGAGGTATTCTTTTAAATTATCTATTTATTAAAAAATAAGAAAAATATATTTTATTTTAAAAATTTATGCATTTTTTTTCTATTTTTGATTAATAAATGGCCTTTAAATACTTCAAAGTTAATTGCAATCTAATATCAAAATATAATTTTTTCAGTTTTGTAAATTTTTTTTTGTTGAATCATAATTAACGAATTCAATTAAAAATAATTCCTATAAAATATTTTTAAAATTCCCGTAACTCTTTTGAAAAAAAGATCAAAAGTAAAAAAAATTTACAAAAAAAATTTGGTTTAATTTTTGCTATCATCCTTGATAACATAACAAGATGTTAACAATTTAGTTATCAGAATGTTAACATAACCGGTACCAAATGATAACATATTATGTTGTCTATTGATAACACTATCGAATAGACCCAAAATTAGTCATGTAAATGCTACATTGTGAATCAACTTCAAATTCTACTCAACTCTGCAAATTTAGAAAAAGCTAAATTTCAATATATTTGAGAATAGTGCATTTTTTATTAAAAAAAAAATATTAATAATAAATTAATAATAATTAAAATTTTACTGATTTTTAACTTTTATTACTATTTTCGCACCTTAAAAAAATAATACGCAAAAATTGGTAAATTATTTATTGATGTTTTGAAAAGTAAAAAAATTTTTTTTTAAATTTTTTTTAAAAAACGAAAAAAATTATCCTTTTATGTCCATTTTGGGTCTAAAAAATTGTGACGTATTAATTCATCGAAAAAAATAATTCATAGAAAATTAATAAAATTAAACAAAACTCATTAAATAAATTTTGGTTGAAAAATTTTTCATAGAAATTATGTTAAAAACTTTAATAGAAAAATTTAAAGATTAAATAGATTAAAATATTTATACGAACAAATTTAAAAAATATTTTTTTTCAATTAAAATTTCATTTTTTGTAGATTAAGGGAAAATTTTAAATTTTTTTCAATTTTTTTGATTAATCTCTCGGAGAGACTATTATTCTGAATGATAATTTTTTTTTTAATTATTTTTCTACATTTAATCCCTTAAAAAAAATTCTATGAAAATGATTCTATGAAACAATTATTCTACGAAAAATAAAAATCAATGAATTGAACCTTCACCAAAAAATTTTTTCGTAAAAATTGGTAAATTTACTTCAGAACCACTTATCAAATCCCACTTAATTAAAACAAAAAAAGAAATATATTTACCATTATTGTTAAATTTGACAATTTCGCCTTCACTTTTGCTTAGAAGCCAAGCACCTTCTGAAAAATAGCTATCACTTTCGCTCTCAGTCTTGTCGCTTTCAACGGTAGTAGTAGTGTCAGTAGTTGAGTATGAACTAGTGGACTTTGTCACTTCGGACTCGGACTCGACAACTTTGGGCTCTCTGGTGATTATTTTCTCAATAATCACTGGCTTTGGATCTGACTTGGGCTCTGGGTCACATTGAATGCTGGAATCAATCAAAAGAGGCCGCAGTTGTGGTGGTGGAGGAGATGGTTGACGAATTTGTGCAGGTGGCTCAGTTCTTTCAGACAAAGAGGGGGTCTTAGGAGGCTCAGGGCTCGGTTGTGGAGTTTCTCGCGGCGTAGGTGGAATCATTATTGACTTGGAACTTAAAACTTGGTCAAAATTTTCCTCATTATCGCTTTCTTCCAGACTAATTTCCAAAACAGACTCGGTCTCTTCATCATTTATGAATTGAATTAGTTGAATTTCGGACTCTTTTTTAGCAGGTTGAGGCTCAAAATTTTCGACAGTGATTGGTGAGAGTGGTGGTGTAACCTTTGGTGTAGAAACTTCAATGAATTCGCTTTTTTCCTTCTTTTTTTCCAGAAACTCCACGCTTTTGCGTATGGATGCCACTGGTGGCTGATCAACAACTTCCGACAGAGTCTCCTCATCTTGGCGGTCGATCATGGCCGCTATTTTTTCATTCAACACCTCTCTGGTCAAACATTCAATCAAATCAGGATCAATGTCTTGGCCCACGTCAACCAAAAGGCGAAAATTGTCAACCCTACTTTCGTCCTCCGATTCCTGGCCCACTTGAAGTCGGAGGAGAAAATTTTTGAGAATTTCTTGCTCAAGCCAATCGAGCACTCTGTTTTCACTCAGATTTCTATCTGTCAAAAATTGTTGCCTATCTGCTGACAGATCACCCGGAAGTGGCACAGGCACGTCTTCTTTAGCTGCCTCTTTTTCTTCTTTTCTAGATCCGAGCACATTGATGCCCAGTCCAGTCTCTTCTTCGTCCACTTCTTGGTCATTTTCATTTTCATCTTCTTCGACTTTAATTTCTATTTGCTTAAAATTGGCCTTTTTTTCTCCAGATGAAGATCTCGCTGGATTAATGCTCATTGAAGGAAGAACTTGTCTGGTAATGTTGAAAGCCTTGGATGGTGATTTTTCTCTTGGCAAAATTGTCACCATTCCGATGTTGTCCGCTCGGTGAATTTGATCAAAATTTTTTATCTGATTTTCTGGATAGGGCTGCACTGGTATGGATATGAATGCAGGTCTTTGCATCACTGGCTTCACTGGTTTTATTCTAGAGGGCCTGGACTGGACTTTTTGACTAGCGGGCTGAATTTTTTTGGTTTTGTCGATGCTGATTTTTTTCTTGCGCTGTTCGGCTTCTTCTCTGAAGCGCCGGTTTTTCTCTTCCACTTCATCCATTTTAATTTGGTCAAGAACACTTTTGCCATATATTTTGCCCAAGTATTTGTGAACATTAGAAATTTGTTTAGGCTTGGGTCCAACATACTGATTGCTGGTCCGCTGGGATGATACTCTAGATGGTCTTTTAGAGGCAGTGTCGCGCTCGGCCTCCAATTTTATGTGCTTGCTATCATCGATCATCTTTTGATTAACCACTTTCTTAATAGATGAAAAAATTAGCTTTTCTTAAAATGTCTTGGTAACACCGAGTAATTTGCATAAAATATTTAAAAACTAATTTGAGTTTAAAATTAAAAAAATTAGTGTTTACTTTTACATCATTCGAAATAGCATTTATGCATCCGTCAACCATTTTCTTTATTTTAAGCTCTTCATTTCTTTTAAATAAAAAAATAGATTTTTTAAAAAATATTTATCCCTTTTAAATAATTATTAATTTTATTTCCATTTTTTTGTATTTATTTTTAGAGTTGTTTAAAAGTTTTAAACAGACTTGTGCAAAAGTCAGGAAAAAAGTCTGAAGTAGTCAAAAACAAGTCAAAGTGTGACTTGGACTTGAAAATGACTTGTTTCAAAAATTAAAAAAATACAAGTCAGGACTTTAACTTATTTTAAGAATAGAATTAAAAATTTTAAAAAAATAATTAGTCTTGAAATTTTTTTTATCAAATTATCTGTCAAAATTTATTTTTCAATGTAAACATTGAAACATGATTTTTAAAAAATTCACATAATCGTTTAATATTTTTTAAGTAATTTTTAAGTACAAAATTTATGAGTAAAAAACGAAAAAATATTTGTGCTTAAAAAAATTTTAGAAATAAATTAAAAAATTTATAAAAAATGCATGACTTTTATCTTTTAAATTTTTGAAACAAGTCAAAGTCCTGACTTGCACTTGACATCTTATTAGTTCTTTATTTTTTGTCTTTTTTTATATATTAGAAAAATTATTTTAGGTAAAAATGTGCAACAATATATGTTTCAGTATTTTTTCTTTAATTATTTATTTTGTCACTTTAATTTTAATTTACCATAAAATGAAGAAATTTTGTTCAATTTGTATTTGATATTAACAATACCCAAAAATTTCATGTGGCCGGACTTTAAAAAAAGTCATTAGGATGAAAATCAGTGATCAAGAAAATTTTTTTTTTAAGAAAATTAAAAATTTAATGCCATTAACTCGTTATTCAAATCCGAAAAATCGTAAAAACATGACTTGAATCATAAATTTAATTTTTTTTTAATTATTGACATTTCCTAAAAGTGGTGATAAAAACTCATAAAAATTAAAACTCACTTCAAATTTTATATTTCTAAAAATTTACAAAAAAAATCAAAATTTTTAAATAATTTACAGATCTAAGAAATTATAAAATTAATATTTGTATTGAAATTTGTTTAAAATTTTCTATTAATTTTTAATAGAGAAAATAAAAAATTTTAACTCCTCATATCTTTTAAAAAAAATTTATGGGCCATAAAAAAAGCATTTATAAACCAATGTAAAGATTTCTAGAATAAATTCTGTATTAAATAGATTTCGTATTAATTGAGAATTGTTAAACTTACAATTAATTTTCAAATAAATCCAAAAAAAATTCTAAAAAAAGTTGAAAAAGTATAATTAAAACCATTTAATTTTTAGAATTGGTGTTTAATAATATTGATTCTCTCAAGTATTAAAGGCTACTTGTAACAATTTTAATTTTGCTATTTTTCATATTTACTTCAATCCATCTGCTAACTAATTATTTTAGCATTTAAAAAATAAAATAAAATATTTCCATTAAAAGATTTTTAAAAATTGGTATGAAAATTTACAATGCCCATTTTGAATAGTCTAAAAATAATTAAAAAAAGAATGTTTTATTATATTTATTTTTTTAAATATTTTTTGTTTGAAGAAAAAACTTTAATTTTAAAATAAATAATATTAAAGATTATTGATAAATTGTTTTCTGTTGAAAACTAAATTTTTTTAATGTACAAAACTTGAATGGCATTGTAAAAAGTAGGAAGATTGAAAATTTTATTTTTCATTGATAAAAGTAAATATTTTTTTTCTTTAGGTTTTAAAACTATTATTACTTTTAATTGTAAATCTTTATCGAAAATCTCTAGTTATATTAAAGGAAGCAACAAAATGAGACAGATCCGTGTGATTTATAAAAAATCTTCTGAATTAAAAAACTAAAAATAATCAAAGTTTCCAAAGAGAAAATTAAAAAAATATTTAATTCAATTTAAAATGTTTTTCTTTGGTCATTTTGGCAAAAAAATTATAAAATTCGACAACAAGATAAAATTTCACCTTTCTTAAATAAAAAACAAGACAAACTTCAACTTACTCATCCACATCCACACTGTACAAATCGACCATTTTGCACTTTTTTTTCCTATTTAACTCATCGACCAAACAATCAATTTTTTGCTTGGACACTTCCACTTTTTTGAGAACTTCTTTGATGTCGGCAAACATACTACTCTTTGCTTTTCGACTGTACTCTTCCTTCATTCTTCGATGTATTTCCTCTTGCCGCTCCAGCTCGGACAACAATTCATTTGACTGCCTCAAAACATCGGACAAATTTTCCGAGTTTTTCTTGCTCAAAAACTCGTCAAACAGACTTACTTTTTCCTCTGGCTCCAAAACCTCCGCTTTCACCAAGCTCACATCGGGACTCTTGGGCACAGTCTCGATCAGTTCTTGAAGAAATTTTTTTTCATTTTTGGAAGGCGACCTAATCTTGTTGTTAGGCGATTTGCTTCTATTTCTGTAGCCCACACAGACCTCACAATTGCTTGAGCCACTCTTGGCCTTTCTGCCAGCTGACTTGGAGCGCGATTTGGACTTTTTTTTTGCCTCAACCACCTCCACTGTGTCATTGAACTGAATTGATTTAACTCTGGGCTCCTTGGTCACATTCAAATCGCACTCGGTCGAGTTCACAGGCCTCAGCTTGTCTATCAATTGTGACATCAATTTAAATTGGTTCTCTTGCACCAGCTCAAGATGTTTGAGTCGGTCTGACTCCTTTTCTGAATTTGGTTCGAATTTTTTGTCCAAAAGTCTGGGCACTAGTGTTTCTTCGTAAGATTTGAGGGTCTCCAGGTGTTTCATCACAGAGCTAAGCTTGGTGTCCAAGTCAGAGTGAAATTGTTGCGTGAAAGTGTCCAGATGAGATGAGTCGCTGGTTTGGGAAAAGCCCGAGTCTATCAGAGTGGGCACAATTTCTCTTTTTTTTGAGTTGGAAAACTTCTGGGCAAATTGGGAGCGAATTTTGTTCCTGTCGAAAAATTTGCTCCTGCAAATGTTGACTTGGTCGTCCAGGGCTTCGAATTGGTCGCCTTGGGGCAAAAAGTTCTCATCATTTGTTTCTATGGTCTCGATTTGTTCAAAGAGCTCCATGGACGACTGAGAGCTGGAGCCGTGTCTTATTTCATTCAGGCAATTTATCTGCACCAAGTTTGGCTCGATGTCAGCCTTTTTGGAACTTTTTACATTCATTATGTTGCGCTCGATAAAGTTTGTTTTGGCTCTGGCACCACGGTCCGAGCTGGTCGATGAGACAGATGAGCGCAGCGAGTTGTGCGAAGCGGTTTTTATCATTTTGTCTCGGAAAATTCTAGTGACATTTTTTTAAAAATTTTGTTGAAGAAAAATTTTTGGTCGAAAAAAGTTGTTTCTATGCAACTACAGTGCACTCAAAAATTGTGTCTTCAAACGGACAAATAAAGAAATATCTTTTTGTTAACTTATTAATGAGTTTTATTACATTTTTTTATTAAAAAAATTTAATTTTTTTTTAAATAAAGAAATTTAAAAAATTATTTTGAATTTTTTGCTTTCAAAATGATCAATGAATCTGTCAAATTATTTTTATTTACTAAAAATTTTCGCCAAAATTTTAATTGATTTTTAAAAACAGATTTTAAAAATTTTTTAAATCTGAGAACTCACGAAAATTTTGAAAATTATGCTTAAAATTCATTCAATCTATGAAATTTTATCGAATTTTTTTCTTTAGAATTTTTTCAAGGTTGACAAATTGACAAAAAATTTTAAATTTTTCAAAAATCTACCAAAATGAAAATTTTAAATGAAAAAAATTGTTCCAGGAATAACTTTATTTTTTTTAATAAATTAAAAAAAATATCAAAACATTTTTTCTAAAAAAAAATTTTAAATTAATAAAATCTTATCAAATTTTGTGTTTCTTTTTTATTTTTTACTATCGTTAGTCGTTTCACAATTTCTATGAGAATTTTTTCGTTAAAATTTATTTTTATGAGTTTTGTCTTATTTTATTAAATATCTATGAACTGATACATCATTAGAAAATTTGAATGAAAACATTATATAAATTTGTCAACAAAAAAAAAAGACTTTTTCAAATTTTTTTGGCAATTTTTATATTATATTACAGTGGTGCTATTTTCTAGCATTGCATGGTAACTTACAAAAAAATTCATTTTCTTATCGTGCAGTGTATCAGTAATTTCTGGTTAAAATGCATTTTTTTTGTGCAATATTTCGTTTATTTACGGCAAAATGTAGAAAATTTTACATTTTTTCATTTTCATATTTTTAGATTTTTTGTGCAATTTTTCATAAAATTTTTATTTTTAATTTTAGTAACTAATTAATTTGGAAGAATTTTTTTTATTTTCTGAAATATTGCACAAAAAATCTAAAAATATGAAAATGTACAAATGTAAAAATATTTTCATTTTGCCTTATTTACGATCTATTCCGTATTTAAATATTCATAAAACAAAAAAATTTTTGGTAGAAATATTTTTAAAAAAAAAAAGCTTTAAATGATAATTAAAATTTAAAATAAGCCAAAAAAATTTTATTTTAAATTTAAGAAATAAAAAATCCAAAAATTGATTTTTTTTTAAAGCAAAAACTTTTGATAATTTTATGAAAAATAAATCTTGAGCTGAAATTTTAATTTTTTAAGAAATTGGAACAGGCGTTCTCGACTATTTTAGCAAATCAACCTAAGTTTTTGTACCATATTTGTTTTTTGAATTTTGAATGACAAAATAACTTTATTAAATTTATTAAAACTACATTTTCTTAAAAAAATATTTTTATGCTCTTTCCGAAAATAATATCAGCTTTAGGGTGTATCTGCGAGGTTTTGAGGGTTTTCTGAAATTTAAATGTGATTATAATTTTTTTAGAAGAAAAAGAGTAATTAAAAAAAAATTGATCAAAAAACTATCTCACTTTTTGTAATAATATTTGTGATTCACACCAGGTGTTGTTTTTCTCACAATCTTGATGAGTGAAGATTTTACAAATAACCAAATTTTACAATAAAATCTGTAAAAAATCTAAAAAAAAAAGAGTAAAGAAGGATTTGAATTTTAAAATATTTTTTTTAAATAACTTATATCTTTTATAGATTTAAAAATAAAATAATTTCTAGTAATTGATAAGTTTATAGAATATAAATTGGAAAAAATAAATTTATTTAAGAAAATTCGTTTTTTGAATTTTTTATAGAAAATACATAAAATATCAGATAAAAGCACCACTGTAAAATTAAATTTTTGAATTTTTTTTAATTCTTGAATTATGTCTTTTAGGATTTACCTATAACAGGGTTGGGGTAAAATCTATTATTTTAAAATTTTAACTTAATCAAAAGCAATCTAAGAAGTCCGATGAGAAAACCTAGTCAACATAGCCGTATAGTAAACAAATCTTACAAATAACTGGGTATGCTAAAAAACTCATTAAATTAAATTAAATTAAAAAAAAAAAATGTAAAAAGATAAATTTAAAATTATTTCGGTTTTTTATTTAAAAAAATTTCAAAAGGACAATCTTTTTTAAATTTGCCAAGAATATAAATTTAGTTAAATTTTGAAAAATCAAAAAAATACTTCGAGCGAGGATCGAACTCGCGACCTTCTGCGTGTAAAGCAGATGTGATAACCACTACACCATCGAAGCTCTTGATGATAATTAAGAATATAATCGATTGATTAATAAATAATCAAAAATAATAAAAAATAAATTAAGGAAAAAATCAATTTTCTATCTAAGTACAATAGAATGAAAATGCTATAATTAAATTATTTTTAAATAAATTTTAATAAGAATAATAAATATAAATTAATTTTCAAGGCCAATTAACGCCCCTGTTATCTGATCAACACTTTTATAAAATTTTTAATTTTTTTAAAATGAAAAAAGTAATGCTTTTAAGTAATTGACAAAAAATTTATTTAAAAAATAGTAATTATAATAAATAGTAAAAGAAAAAATCAAAAGTCCGTATTTAAAAGTATAAAACTGAAGTATTTAACACTGGAAGCACCAACGAGTCAAAATGACTCTTTTTCGATATTTGGCCGCTAAAATCCAAGTCAATTTTTGTTATTTGAGCATACTATTTTTTTTCAGCATAAAAATAAGAAAAACTTTCTAAATAAACTAAATTCAAATAAAAAAATTTTGCTCAAAATGTAAAAAAGCAGTGTGGATATTGTACAAAAGAAAAAGAGAGTATTTGTAAAAATTGTTATTGAGCATGGATATTTAATAAGGCCTAAGAAAAGACTTAAATTTAATAATTTACTATTTTTATTCAATTAATTTAATAATTTAAATAAATTCGAGCATAAAATACATTCTTTAATTTTCATAACGAGTCAAAATGACTCGTTTTGGTGCTTCTAGTGTTAAATAATCAATCATGTAATTTTAATAAAATAAGATAAATGTTTTTTTTATGCATTGTTTTATTATTTTTTTTAGAAATTTGATCAAATTAATCCACAATTTTAAAATTAAACTCAAATTTTTTTAATAACGTCATATAATCCAAATTCTCCTATCAATTATAAAGTCAGATTTTATTTAAATTTTTTTTCTCATCAATTTTTATCTACAGCGTTTTCAGAATAACTTAATTTATTTAATTAAAAAGTAGAGTTTGAAATCAACATATTTTTTCGAATCAAAGCGGCTACTTAATTGATTAAAATTTTTATTTTTATGAATTAAATAAATAAATAAATAAATAAATAGAATTTAATTTAATTTAAGTTTAGATAGGAATAAGATTTCCATTGATGCATTTATAGATAGCAGGATCATAGCATGGAACACCTTGACCAGGCGACAAAAGATTCACGCAGGCTTTCAATGGCTTGGGACACATATTACCACCGAAAAAACAAGTTGCAGTTTGAGGATCATAGCATCCAACAAGAGTACCAGCCAAATTGTGACATCCATATAAAGAGCTTCCACAGCTCGGATCTGGCTTGCCATTATCGACCAACTCACAGCCAAAACCAGAGCAAATAGTGGTTGTTGACTTAGTGGTAGTTGAGCTTGACGAAGATTGTGTAAAGCTAGTCGATGTTCCAGTTACCTGTCCAGAACCGCCACCAGGCGAACCTCCAACAAAATAGTAAAAGAACAAAGTATTTGTTCTGGTATTTCCATTGTCATAGCCAGTCAATCCATGAATATCATTTGACAGACCAGGTCTATTTGGATCTACAATTGCATCGGCCATTAGCATGAACCCTTTCCATCCCTCCTCGATGCTACCACTGCTCAGAGACTTGCTCCAGATTGGTCTGGTCTCAGTCAGCCAGTCTTTCTTCAAATGACTTGGCGTGATCTCAGTAAATGGCAACATTTGAATGCCGTATATGAATTCCACATTGCCTCCGAACCATGTGGCATAGTCGACTTTGGTCTCCCATAAGATGCCCACCACTCCGTTCTTAGAGAACGGCTCCGAATAAATTTGGGAATTTTTTTTTACTTGCCAATACACAATTGTAGCATGAATCTCAGTGCTGAGTAAATAGTCACCCAAGTCTTCCAATGTTTGATTTCCGGTCATTTTGCCCAACTCGCGCACTGCAAAATAAGAGTTAATGGCTTCGGATGTTGACTCTTGATTTTTAGAATCCGCAAACTCAAACAAACCCGATGCGTATGAATGGCCCAAGAAAGGATCTTTATTTCGGGGACGGCAAGGCAGCTCTTTATACAAACAAGCGCCCGAGTAATCAGACAAAATTAAATTAAAGTATTCCTTTCTGTTGTTGTAGTAGTCTGGATAGTGTTTGGCGAGAGTGGCAGCTGCGTAGACAAAATAGCCAAAGTGAAAATGATGATCATTGTAGTAGTAAATACCAAAGTCTTCTTGGGCTGAGCCGACACTTTTTCTTGACACAATACCACCCCATGTAGGCTCATATACCAATGCTGGCTTGTTGTCATCAACTCCAAACCAGTACGAGTCCAATTCAGTAACAAGGGTATTTCTAAGTTTTTCTTTACTTTGGTAATCTTTGACCAAATCAGCTATTTCGATGAGTCGGGCAGTCCGGGCTAGCTCTTTGCCCCCGAAATACGGGTCTTTGGACGTGATCTCTAGATCAATGTCGCTTTTTAGCGCGTCCAAAATCTTGGCTCTTTTCTCATCTGTGTCCACTGCTCCGCCATTGTCCGGCTTTGGGTACAGCGGCAGCTTGTAAGAATATCCTTGGCCTTTTGACATCACATAATTTCCCTTGATGCCTTTAGCATTGGCTCCGGTGATCAGTGTGGTGTCCTGAGGGTTGACCACATGTGGAAGCAAATAGTACAATCCATCAGCATTGTAGTCCACTTTGATCTTGACATTTTGCTCATTTCGGTTGACCACATAGTTCACTTGACCATTGGTGATCAGCGAATCATGGTAGTTGATCAAAGTTTGCTCTCCTGTTTGGCTTGTAATGATGGAAATTTTAATCCAGCCTGAATACACCGAGCCTGATATCTCGGAAGCACCTTTGCTCCACGACAATTTATTCTCACTCTGAATCAACCACACTTGGTTGTTGTTCATTGAGACTTTGATTGCTCGGTCGGACAGACTCTCGAAGCTGAGAATGGCATGGATGGTGGTCAGCACAGGAGCTACAGAATTCAAATTCACAATGACACTGGCATAGCCGCGGGTAACTTGGACAGAAAATTTGTCTCCAAAGTTCACTTTGGCTCCAAGGCTGAAAAAATCAGCGTTCACTGTTGACTCATCAATTTTGGGCGCTGGGAAATTTTCCCGAATTGACAAGATCCAGTTTGCCAAGAAGACTTCCAGGGTGTATGCGTTCTGGTTGACTATTTGAGATGGATAGCAGATGGTGAAGCCTTGTTTGCTGGCTTTGATCATGTATGGATAAGTGTGGATGGGGTTTTCGCCCGAGCCAACCAGCCAGTTCTGGAACCAGGCATTTGTTGGCGTGTATTTGTTGGCAGTGGATGGTGTCCTAGGCAGGACTGTGTGCTCCACTGTGCCTGGAAAGAGGCGAACTGAGCTGGCCAGACCCAGGCCAAGTGTGATGCAAAAAATTACCAAAGAATTTTTCATTTAAAAATTTTATTAGATAAATTAAAAAATTGTGATTGACTTTTTATGTTCTTTTATGTTTTGTTTGACACTCCTTTATCAAATAAATGTAATCAATGTGTTATTCAATATTTGTTTGATGTTCGAAGCTTGATTCTAGAGAAACATTCATTTTTAGGAGAAAATTTGTCGAATAAATGTTTTTAGTAAAAAAAAAAAGCTTAGATTGACAAATTTTAAAATATTTTTGTAAGTCTAATCTAATCAATGTTTCGACTTGAAGATTTTGAAGTTCAATTTTATCTTTGTTTTGAATTTTTTGTTTAGATTTAAATTACAAATAAAAAGTTAAAAGTTGATTGCATTATTGATAATTTTTTCTCCGATTTAAATGAATTATTTTTGATTATTTACGAGATAAATCGTCAAATTTTAACCCGCTAAATTCCACAAAATTAATAAAAATCCCCAAAAAAAATAAAAAAGTTAATATTGTGTCAATTTTTTTATTTTAAATAAACCAAATAAAAATTATTTATTCCATTTGATCACTAAAAAAACATATTTAGTAAAAGAAACTTAAGAAAATCTAAAAAAAAAAACATTTTTTTTCTTAATATAACCATATGGGCAGGAAAACCCTCTTTTTTTCTTCATGTCAGCATAACAAGTTTTACAAATATTTTTAATAGATAAAAAATGATGAATATTTTCATTTCAGGTAGTTTAAATTCAATATTGTTATCTTTTATCCTCTTGTTAGAATCTTTCATGACATTTTTGACATGGTAGTGACTGACAAAGTAAAATTTTTGATAAAATTTAATTTTTCAAATTTGATCAGAACATTTTTAAATGCGTAATTAAATTTAATTGCAGATTTTTATATTTTTTTCATAACATTTCAAAGCTTTTTTTAAAAATTTAAAAAAAAAAGAATTGTAATTTGCTAAAAATGCATTGAGATTTAATTGCGCATTTAAAAAGTTTTGATCAAATTTGAAAAATCAAATTTTATTTTGCCAAATGACTGCTACAAATGATTAGGTCTGATAAATTGATTGCATGTTGAGTTCACGATGATTATAATCGAGTTTTTTTTATTTTGTTTAGCTGATATAAAAATGTTCACTACGCTTATTAATTTATTTAATTATTTATCTGAATCGAGCTAATGCTCCTTCAGAATCACTTTTCTTAGAAAGAATTTCAAGTGAAATATTAAATAGAGTTAATTTATTGTCAATTAAAAAAAAAATTGATCTTTATGATTTTAGTTGCAATTTATTTGTATGGGTCTAAATTTATTAGATGTGCTATGTTTTTATTAATTTGATTATTTTATTTTTAATATGTTCGGAAAAAATAAAGAGATAAAAATATATCAATTCATAGAAAAGTAATAAAATAAGACAAAACTCATAGAAAAATATTTATAGAATTTTTTTTATTTAATGAAATTATTTAGCTACTTTCTAGAAGAATATTTAAAAAAAAATACAAAATTTTTGATCAAATTTCATTTTTCAAATTTGATCAATACATTTTAAAAAAGCGTAATTAAAATTGATCCAAGATTTTTATATTTTTATAACATTAATAAGCTTTATTTTTAGATATTTGAAAAAGGATTGTAATTTGTAAAAAAAGCATTGAAATTAAATTAAAAATCAAAATTGAAAAATGAAATTTGATCAAAAAATTTACTTTGCCAAAATTTGATTAAATTAACTTAATTTAAATTTGTTTTTGGATTATTATTAAAAAGGTATTTGTATTAATTATTTGGGTACAAAAATAAATATTTTTTGGGTATCTATTTTTAGTCAAAATTATTCCAAACGAAATAAAAACTGGGGCATAAAAATTATTGTCGAGTATTATAAAAATGATTATTGGGCACAAATATCTCGATATGTATTACGTATTGGCGATGATGTGTCGCTTTCATGATCTTGAATGGCATCCAAATGCTAAAGACGTGCCATTAGGCGCAAATAGGAAGAAAGGGAGACCTGGGAAAAATAAGCGAGCACTTGTAATCTTTAGGAGAATTAGAAGAAATATAAAAGCGTATACATCTATCCCAACTGATCAAGAACAAGAAAAAATGTTTGTAAGCAATTACGAAATTTCATATGACGATTCATAAGACAAGTCGCAATTGAGAGTTTTTTTTACATCCAGACGACTTTTATCTGCAACAGTTCATGTCACTCACGTCAATTTAGATGGAACTTATAAATTTATTTGGAACGGTTTCCCTGTTAAAATGATTGTTACAACAGACAGATGCAAGCCTTATCACCCTTTCGGTTTGGCTTTGACAAAATCAGAAACAGTATCGGATTACGAATTTATTTGCAATAGTTTAAAAATTGCTGTTTCTAAAATAAACTTACCAGCTTTGTTGACAACTATATTAATTGCTGATGGTAGTTACGCAATAACAATTGGTCTGAGCAAGCTTTTGGTAAGCCTAGTAAACGAATTATGTGTTGGGCCCATGTGCTTAGAAATGTTAATAAGTACTAAGTTTCAATTCCAAGTGAGACCAGTAATGCAATTATATCAGAAATCATGGTAATACAATTATCAATCAATGAAAATATATTCGAAGCAGCGAATCGATTATTTTGTGATAAATGGCTTTTAAAAAACGACTCACTCGTTGAAAATTTCATTAAGTATTTTAAAGAACAATGGTTTACAAAACAACCTGGTTGGTTCGAAGGCAACGCTCCAGGTTATCCAAGTTCAAACAATGCTTTAGAATCAACTAATCGATTTATAAAGGGACAATCTACTTTCAAAGATCGACTTACTGTACCGAGATTTATATCAGTTGTAGATGAACGAATCATTTTTTGCCATCCGATAGAGATCCAGCTGACAAAAATACCAAAGACTTTTAGACCCAAGTCGAGACAACACTTGCAGATTGGACAGCTGCTGCACAATGGTTACAAAGTAAACATCCGGTCATTAAACATAAAATAAACAATAACCTAAAATTATATTTTGTCGGCAATAAAAATAATCAACAAATCGATCAAACATATGTTGACAACTGGATGACTGTTCACCTTAATTGTGTTTGGGATGAATTCGAGGACTATAAAAAGCACGAACCTTTTCTAAATGTCATTGCACCCGATTTAGTAGACTTCAAGAACGGAAAATGTTCATGTAGATGGTACATCAAGAATAACATTTGCAAGCACTTGATTGGTATATCAAAAATTCTTAATATTCCTGGATGTGAAATACCATTATCGACGAAAAAAGAAAACCTGGAAGACCTGCAAAGGCAAGACAAGCCTTAATAGTTCAGTTATTATTTTTGGTTTGATTTGTATTATTATTGGTGATAAAAACTATTATTTTGGTTGAAATAAATATTTTTTTGGTGAAATAAAATTTTTTTGGTGATTTATTTTGGTGAAGTATTTAATAATAATTTGGTGAAGTAGAATTTTAGTGCCATTCTTCATCGAGCAATTAGGTTAGATAGTTTTAGACGTCTTCCTCAGTTTTCAAAGTTGTTCACCCTAAATGTCGCTTCGAAATTCCGCTTGGTTGTTTTTAAGAATTTTTGCGAAACTCCAACTAACTCAGCTATTTCTCTTTCAGTTTTTGTCTGATCTTTCAAAAGACCTGTAATTTGCCATCTTTGTTGGTCGCTGACTTTTTTTTTGACCCATTTTCTCTATTTTTGGCAAATTTTTGGTAATCTTTCTTTGATGAGATTAAGTAATTAGCTAATTGTCGCAATTTATGACAAGCATGATCTCAAATTAAGAATAATCAAGTCTTTTTGCATATTAGGCAAAAAATTAATCAAAATATCGGATATCCGATTTTTATTTTGATTCAAAAGCTTGATTCTAACTTTTTGTGTAAAATTTTATTTCTCTAAAAGATAGTTAAATTTTATTGAGGTTAATTAATAAAGAGCCTTTATTTTTAAGCTTAAGTGTTATAATTGATTCAAAATGAGAATAAATGAGCTTTAATTGGTTATCTGTAAATTAATGTCAAATGATTCTAATGTCAAAAATTTAATGTAAAAAAAAATAATGCCAAAATATTTTATTGTCAAAAAATATTTTAAGAAAATAATGCTAAATAGATTTATTGCTAATTTTCAAAATAAGAAAAAATGTCAAAAAAATCTAATGATAAAGTAAAATAATGCCAATTAAAATAATGACAAAAAATTAGATAAAAATTAAATAAAATTAATTATAAACTATTGTTGTAACATTTTTTTATTGATTTTGTTATATCTCCTGTTACCTCTTTTTTTAGATCTTGAGTTGACTTGAGTAAAATGTCCTCGGAGTCTGTCAACGAATCATGGTAATGCTTTTCATTTTGCTTCAATAGTTTGTTCTGTTTAATACGAATGCTGGCAGAGCAATTGGTTTCACTACAAACATATCTTGTTTAAGAGTCTTTATTGTCAGTTCTCCACCAATATCGAAAATTTATATATATAAATATGGGATGAGAGTTTTTTATATTATCGATTCCGAAATTACTAGGAGATGTAATGCAAAACATAGAATGGAATAGAATGGTTTACTTATTTTTGGAAAGTTTAAATCTATATTATGTAAAAAGCGGTTTCAATTTCTTGATTATTAATAATCAAAAAATTTTATCATTACTTTCATTAGCACTAGTTTCTTTAATTTTTATTCGGCGATAATTTCTTTATTTAGAGAGAAGACATTAATTTCCTAAATATAAAATTGGCATTAGTTTCATTTTTTAAGAAAAAACAATAGATTCCTTATTTCATTATTGACACTTTTTTCTTATGTAACGATTTGACATTAGAGTACTTGACATTAAATATTTGGCATTAGATTCATTTAGCATTAGATTATAGTAAATCCTTTAATTAGATACCTAATTTAAGCATAAAATTTTTTAATTTAACGATAATTTTAATTTTAAAATATTGTAACACCCCCTCCAGTAGACCACGGCCTTCTGGGGCCTTGCTGGATTTCTTTATATATATTTTGTTTTATTTTTAATTTGATTAATAAAGAAGTAGAGAAGAAAGTTTTTTTATTTTTCTCTCCCTCTCTCTCTCTTTTTATTTATTTAATAGCGCACGCTATTAAAATATAATCTTAGAGTTTGATTCTAACTTTTTGTGACATACTGTATAATAAATTGTTTTTAATCTAATTAGTATCCTTGAAGTTTTTAATCAATCCACCTCCGATGAGTCTTTAGTTTCTAGTCTTGCAATAAAATCATGATTGTGCTATTCTTGGTCACGGAGCATATTGATAGTTTGACACTCATTCAAAATATGAAGATGAATCAAAGCTTTGCAATTTATGTTTAAGCTGCATTAAAAGTATTGTTTTAGACCGTAATTACCATCGTGTTCCTATGTTTTTTTTCCATTTGTGTTCAATTGACTTAAAATCTTCTTGATAGTTTTCAAAAACTAATTCTAGACTCCAATACATACAGCGTCTTTTACGAGTCTTATCCGGCTTGTCAAATTGACAATCTAATTCTTTATTTTGAATAAACATGGTGTAACAGCGTCTTCATCATCGGTGTAAAAATCATCATCAAATTTTGCTATTATTTTTTTCAAATTTTTAAAGCGCGTTTTCCATACGCTAGAAAAGTGTGTTATTTAGACTTTGAAAAAGTGTAAAATTTAGTTGATTTTTTTTTTCAGTTAGAAAATTTTTTTTGAGTGCGCAGAACAGCGATTTTAAATTTTTAGCGTAAAAAATTTAAAATTAACTTTTCTTTTTATGAGAAGAGTTGTGGTTAGATTAAGATCCATAGCATCCATAGCAAATGTGTGATGTAATTACTAAAAATTAAGACAGATTATGGAAAATGTTTTATTCCAAAAGCCGACTGATTAAATAAACTTTAAAAAAAATTCAAAAGCTTCAATAAGACTTCTCATTCATTCGCATCATAATTCTAAGTTAACGGAAAATTTAATAAAAAATAAAATCAAATAACAAAAAATACTTGTAAATTTTGGAACTTTTTTCCAAATTATTAAAAGCTTGAATAACTTTGGGATTATTAGGGGCTAAATTTCCGAGTGTTTTTAGAACAGTTGTTCGCACAAACTCACTGCTATCCAACTCCAGCATATCAATCAAATTCTGAATAACTTTTTTCTTTCTTACTCCCAACATTTCCTTAAAAAAAATCCATTAAAAAAAAACACCTCTAAAAATAATCCTTATTTACAATTGAAATGACCGACCTGGCTCTAAATTCTTCATCAGTATGCTCAAGATTTCTAAAATTGAAATATTATTGACAAAAATCTTAACTTAAAAAAAAATTTACTTTATTATGGAACTAAAAGCCATGTCAAACATTTGCAGGTCTTTAATGGACTCACCAATTGCTAACCTTACCTCTCTTATTGGGTCGCTAGACAGCCGATCTAACAACAGCCTGTAGGCATCATCGTAAAGGCTATTGATACTTAAAATGTTCGCCCCGATGTGAGACAAAAGCTTTGCTGCTGAAATACGGGCTGTCCAATGTTTGGCATAATGAACAGCTTTTATTACAAATTTAATTATTTTGGTGTCTTTTTTGCCAAAAAGTCTGACCAAGCTTTCCAAACAAAGAGACTTCTTTTCTTCATCTTTGCCATGCTCGTAAATTCTGACAAGTTTGTTAATGGCTTTTTCGCTGTGCTTCACGCCTAGTTGACCAATGCATAAACAAGCTTTTTGAGCCAGCTCCAGATTCCTGGCATCTATAAGCTCTTCCAGAGTGCTTATAAATTTTTTGAATTGTTCTAAGTCTTCCAGAACGGTGCAATATTTACCACGAATGATACAGGCCAAAATTTCGACTTTAATTTCATCTGAGGTGGTCTTGAGTTTTTCTATGAGGTAGTCGATTAAGAAGCAGTCCCAAAATCCAAGTAGAATGAGCGACTTTGCCGTTTCATAACGAATTAACTCGTCTTCCTCAACATTTTCTAGTATCTTGCCCAGGGTGTATATTGTAGAGCCGTCACCGACCTGCAGTAAACCTAGATGTCTTATGGCTTCAAGTTTTTGGTCAATACAATTCGATTTCAGGTTGGTGTTTAGCAAATACTGGAAAAATAAATTTTTTTTAATTAATATTTTATTAATTGAAATTATTTTGGCAAATTAAACTGCACGATCAAATGTAAATTTTAAATTAAAATTAGAAAAAGATTTTACAATTTTACAATTATTTTTTTTATTATTGAATAAAAATGTAGACAAAACTTTTTTATTTTTTTTATGAAATTTAACAATATATTACAAATTTCTAAGCTCTGCAAAAACTCTGCAATTTATTTTTATCACATATTTTTTAATGGTGAGCATTTTACAGAAAATTGCAGAGTTTTAGGGGTTGAGAAATTCGCTTCAATTCGACCATTTCAATTAAGAAAAACTTGAATAGATTTTTTACTAAAAGAGATAATTTAGTTCTATAAAATGCTTAAGGGTCTCACTCATCCCCACAAATGAAAGTCTTCTCCCCACAATCAAAAAACTGCTCCCCACATCGCAAAACTTTTCAACACAAAAATGAAAATTTCATACCAAAAACTCTTAAACACAAATTGAAAAACCTTTTAACACAAATGTTAAGAAAAATTTAAAAACTCTTCAACACAAATGATTATTACACTTTAAATGCAAGAAAAAAGACTGTGATTGTAAATATTTTGTCAAATTTGGCTTTTGTTCTCACCAGTTAGCTTTAAAAAGCTTGTTTAAAGACGATGAATTTGTTAATAAACAAAAGCGTGGTAGAACAAAATATGCGGAAAAATGGTATTCAACAGGATAATTGGTAAAATTGGCTTTATTTTTATAAACTTATAAACATAAAATTACATACATAGCAACGATTTATTAAACTATTATTAAATAAAATTTTATTAAAATTTATTTTGAATTTATGATTAATAAATATTTAATCTCTTACACACAAATTTTTTGTGTTAAAAAGACATTTGTGTTGAAAAGTTTCGTGTTTGTGGGGAGAAGTTTTTTATTTGTGGGGAGTTAATATTCCCAATGCTTAATTATAAGCAAATTTGCTTAATGCAGTAAAATAGGTCTGCAAAATACTCTGCAATTTTCTGCATTTTGCACGCCATTAAAAAGTATTCTAATAAACTGTGCAAGTATATTGCAGAGTTTTTGCAGACATATATTTTCAACAATCCGTCCAGATCCAACTGCATCTATTAAACCCTGTCGCCGCTCCACTGATCACTCTACGGCCAGCTTGCTTTCGTCCGCGTAGAGCCTGCAAAGTGACTTGGAAAGATCAGATTAACTTGTAAGAATAAATGACCTTTTATTGATCTAATAATTGAATTTTATGATCTTTTGATCTATGTGTCTACTTATATAATTTTTTAAGTAAACAAGGTAAATTAGATATTTATATTTTATTATTATATTATTTAAATTATATTATTAATAAAATAACATATTATTATATACGGTTGAATTTTTTGTGTTTGAATTACAAAATGTATCCATGTTGAAATAACATTGAAAAAAGTGCGATGTTTCATATATTTTTTTCAGTTTCAAATAAAAAATAATTTTAAGTTAATATTGCAAACATTAGAAACTTTGTTTTTATTTTTTAGTTCTGACTTTGAGTTTGTGATATGATGATCCTTAAGGTAATATTTGTAGTTTAAAAAACTATCTAAGCTCTGTTTTGCATTTTTTTTAAATTGAGCATTTGTTAAATCGCATCAAACGAACTTCAATTATCACTAAAATATAAGTTTTTAAAGAAAAAAAAAGTTTTTTAGGTCTAGTCGGTTAGGTGAAGTATGGTTCATCTATTACTGGAATAATTTTTGTTCACAGGTTTTATGAACCATTAGTTCACCTAAACTAAAAATTGTTCACCCAATATTAAAGTTTTTCACTTAATTTGACATTTGATCACTTGATTATATTTTGGCTCACCTTTACGTGAACAAAAAAAAAGGGTTAACTTATAGTTCACAAAACCCGAGAACAAGAATTGTTTGCAAAAAAGGTAAACTATGGTTCATATATCCGACTAGACCAAGTTTTTCAACGATTGAATATTAAGAAAAAACTGAATAAATTTTTTATCTTTTTTTACTTTTTAATTATTTTTTTATTATTTTATCTTACTGACTCCTGAACCCCATTTTTCTTGAAGAGAATTCTGAAGAGAATTTAACGAGCGGCTCGTTAAATTCTCTTCAAGAAAAATGGGGTTCAGTAAATAAAATTGAATTTAAGAAAAAATTGAATAATAAAATTGAATTTAAGAAAAAAAACATAAAAATCAAAAAGTTTAGAAAATTCTTGATCTAATAATATATCGTATTAAAAATTTTAAAATCCGATTTCAGAATAACTAAGGTCTGTTATTATATTCAAAATATCTCAAAAACTATACATCCTGGAGAAAAACTAGGCACATTTTTGGAAAGCTCGTTAAATTCTCTTCAGGAAAAATGGGGGTCAGTTCGTGGTCAGTCGTAAAAAATTGGAGGGTCAGTAGGGGGTCAGGTTTTTAAAAGTACAAAAATATTCGATTTTCACAAAAAATAAAAATTAAAACTAAATGATATATTAAAACTTTTAAAAATATTTTTGCTTTGCAAAATAAATGGGGGACAGAAAATTTTAAAAAATTGGGGGTCAGTATTTTAGTAGGACCCAAAAAAAAAGGGCAATGTGAAATTTTAGTACAAAAATTACAGTACAAATAATCAAAACTTTATAATTTTTTTTCTAATTGTGCAAAAATGGTTCTGCAAAAACTCTGCAATTTATTGCATAGTTTAATCAAGGATTTTTTGATGGTGTGCATTTTACAGAAAATTGCAGAGTTTTTGCAGAGCTTGGAATTCTTTTGTACAAAATTTGTACAATATTGTACTTTTTGCAGAACCATTTTTGCACAATTAGAAAAAAAATTATAAAGTTTTTACTATTTGTACTGTAATTTTTGTACTAAAATTTCACATTGCCAAAAAAAAGATCTTTCTTAATTTTAATGGATATTTTTAATAAAAATTTGTGCTATTTAAAATGAATTCGCGGTTAAAAATTCACCAAAAAAAGTATTTTTTTCTTCATTAGTCCAGAGTTTCTTAATGAGAAATTTTTTATTTAAATTAAAGATTTCAAGTAAATTTTAATTAATATATTTTAATGATTTTTAGGCACAGATAAAAAATAAAAACAAATAATAATCATAAAGTTTTATTTTCTTTTATATTACATTTTAAATTATTTTTATTTTATTTTTTCTTGATTTTTTTATTTTTTTTTATTCGGCACAGATAAGACACATAAATAAAAAATCAAGTAGCAATTACACAACAAAATACAATATATAGACTTTCAAAAAAGATACTTGCAGACTTTGGCAAATTGTATTTTTTGATCAAATTTAAATGATTATCAAAATTATTATTTCATTTCAAATGGAAAATTTGAAATTTTGAATTTTTCTATTTTTTTTTCAAAATCAAAATAAAAATCACTTATTTCTAGCATGCTGTCGGAAAAAAAGGTGCTATTATTATCTATTATTATATATAAATTTGCATTAATTTCATCCATGCAGAAAAATTCACAATAATTTGGCATGGTTTGCTTCACCTCAAAATGTATCTCTGAATTTAAATTTTCAATTAAAAATGTTAAAAAATCCTATTTTCTAAATGATTTTTTACCATGAAAATTTTATCATAAATTTCAATTTGCCAAGACTTTTTCTTTAATGAAACATGCTTTCTAAGAATACCAAAGCTTTAAAAATTTATTTTGCAAATTTAGAAAAATCAATCAGATATTAATTCAAAAATTATACTTGGTACCATCAATTATTTATCAAATTACTTTTCGGAAAATAAAAGTTTTCTGAGAACATTTTTTTACAAAAATTTTAAAAGGATTTTGTTACTTACTTTAATTCTTTCAAATTTGGGCCCACTGTGCAATTCGGAAGAAGTGTCCGGTTTTAGATCATTCCAAGTAAAAGTCTGATATTTGTTTATTTCAAATGTTTCTTCACTTCTGAATTCAGGTCTTTTAGACGACTCATTTTTGTTCATATTTATTCTATTTAGCTGAATTTCTGTTTGTTTCTTTAGATCATTTAAATTAACTAAACGAGATCTTTTGTAATACTCTCTAAGATCGTCGTCTTTTGGATATTCTGATTTTGAGTGAAGTTTTTTTTTGTGAAGTTTTAAAGGCAATGGTTCAGGAGGCAAAAATGGCTGAGGAACATAATTTCTAAAGGTGGCTCTAGGTCTTAATTTAAGCAGTCGATTAGCCGAATTTTCTCTCATTGTTTCATTATCTAATCCTGATATATTGGAATCATGCTTTTTAATACTTAGATGAGTTGTTGAACATATATTCTTGGATAAACTCTTCAGGTCACATGCTATCTTTATCAAATCCACCTCGTCGTTTTCTAAAAATGTCTTTCCTTCCAAATACGGCACTCGACCATCGATCATACTTGCTTGAAAATAAAGAATCAAGAAAATTTTTTAGGAATATTTTTTTTGAGGAGAAAATATTACCTTCATGTTGAAATTAATTATTTTATGTTGAAAATATTTATTTTAAGTGGAAAATCATTTTAAACAAATAAAATTTTTTTTTTAATTTGATTACCATTTAAATTGATTATCTTGCTGTTTTTTTTTATATTTTTTTTTAATTGTATAATAATTTAAAATTAATTTTAAATGAAATAAATGAATAGCTAATCAGTCTTATAGATGAGGGCACTAGCCTGTTGATTTACTTTGAAATTATAAAAAAAACTTTTCCAATTTAAATCAAACATTAGAACGATAAGTTTCTTTTTTGGAAAATTTATGTAAAAAACGTAATAAAATGGTACTCAATAAAATGATTTGAAATAAAATACATGAAAAAATTACAAATTTATTTAGAGTTCAAAAAAAACTTCATATTAGTTTTAACTATTTCACGTGAGATCTAATTTATTTAAATAAAAGCTTCCTACCTTTGTTTTAAATCCAGTTTAATCTTTTTAGTCGCCACTGAATATTTTTAATTTCTTTAAATAAAATCTCGACGTTTTAAAAAAAAAATTCAATTCTTGTTGGATAGAGGTAGGATTTTTCCTCAAATAATTTGAATAAATAAAAATGAATAAATTAATTTGTTTTTTGGGAGGGGCAAGTGTTCAGATCAAATTTAAAATTTTTTTATTTAAATTTTTATGTGCTGATTAAGTTGAATTAGATACAAAAAGATATTGAGAAATTCAAATAAAAATTGAGCACAAATTTTTCCTTTTTTGATGAATTAAAATTAAAGTAAATAAAATGTACTTAAAAAAATACTGCAACAAGTGCAAGATTCTTTGTTGCACCTTTTTTTACTTTAAATAATTTTTCTCATGTTTTAATAAGACAAAAAAATAAGATTTAAATTGAAATTGATTATTGATTTAATTCAGACTTGTATAAAAGTCAGAAAAAAAAGTCTTAACAAGACAAAAATAAGTCAAAGTATGACTTGGACTTGAAAATATATTTTTTAAAAATAACAAGTCAAGACTTTGACCTGTTTCAAAAATTTTAACAAAATATGAAAATTACAATCATAATTTTTTTTATATCTTGATTTTTTATATTCTTTAAATATTTTTTAAATTTTGTTATCTTGTTAATTTATTTCTAAAATTTTTTTAAGCACAATTTTTTTTTTTATTAATAAATTCATTTAAAAAGAATATGAAAATTATGTGAATAGTTTAAAAAATCATCTTTCAATATTTACATTGAAAAAGAAATTTAAACAATTTTTTCCTGGATAAAAAAATTCAAGACATAAGTAAAAATCTTGACCTGTTTTTTTTTAAAATTTTTGAAAAAAGTCAAGGTCCTACTAAAAATAATGACTTTAAAAATAATAATGAAAGTACTTGTACTTGACTTGTGACTTTTATACAACTCTGGTTTAATTTACTAATTAAAAAAGGAAATAATGATTTTATTTTATATTATGTTAACTTTAATTTTAATTTATCAAAAAATTAAAAAATTTATTTAATTTGTAATTGAATTTCACAGTACCATACAAAAAAAACTAAAATTAATTACCGTCATCAATTGCGATGTAAGAAGTAGTAATAGCTAGAGGTAAGCGATGGTATGAATTAGAGTTTAATGAAATCATAGCTTTTGAATAATCAGGCAAATCAAATCGATTATGTTCGCTGATCAAATTTTCTAGATTTTTTTCGGTAATTTCTATTTTCTCATTAATTTTGGTCTCATTATTAATTTTTAATTTAGGACTCTCAATTGTTTTTTCCATTTCAGGGCTATCTAAGGCATTTGTCATTTCAGGGCTTTCATGTTTGCAGGAATCATCTGAATTTTCTGTTTTTTCTTCATTTTCCACTTGGTAATTTTCAGCTTTTGGACTTTCTTTTGAGAATTCTTCTACGTTATGTTCTGTTTCCTGATTTTGAATAGTGACTACTTCTAGCGGACTTTCTTCGTCCAAAACCTATTTAATTTGTTTATAAATTTTTTTTTTTAAACCAAAAATGTTGTCATACTGAAGGTTCGGGGGTGTTTAGCAGTGAATTGGTGCTACCGTGACTGCTTTTTTCCCACCTAAAAAAAACTTCTTCTCGTGATTCTGTGTACACAATTGGAGACGTTTCTGCTGGTACGATAGCTTCAAGTTTTTCTTAAGTTAAAAACATTCCAAATTTGGTTAGTAGTACCATTGTTTAAATAAAAATTAAAAGGTTGGCTCAAAATTTTGTTTAGTCAAATTTCATAAACAAAGGTTAGAGGGTATAACTTTGACTTCATTTGAAAAAAAATGTGCAAACTAAAAATGGTAAATTTGGTTGTTCAATTAATTAATTTTATTAACAAAACTAATTATTAAAATAATGCAAAAGGTAAGTTAATCACAAAATTTTAAATAAAAATAATTATTCTTTAATTTGAAAAAAAATTGAATTTTTTTAACTTTTAAATAAAGTTGGCAAATTTTTGGAAAATTTTCAAAAATTTTTTTTAACACATTTAGGCTAAAATTAATATCAGACCTAATTCAAAGTTCAATATTGTTTTGGTTTTGTTTAATAAAGGCTAAAAATTTTCTAGGTTTTTTAAAAAACTTTAATTTTTTTAAATTTTATATCAAAAAATTTAATTATGATAGTTTATTGTGCTCAAAAAAAGCTGAACACATTATCGAATCTCATAAAATCATCAAATATCTCTCTTATTTTACCGCAATTTACCGTAATCTCGCGTGAACAACCCCAGGGTCTAAATACGAAGTTATTTTTTTTCTTGGCACTAAACATGTGTTTTGCATTATTTTATAATATAGTTTTAAGGCCGGGATAAAAACGAAATTTCAATTTAAGTGTCTCGTTAAATGTGAAAAAATAATTTTTTCTCAAAAAACAATAATTAAAAATTTCATTTTGGATTTAATGCGTGGATTAAAATTGAAAATTTAATTTAAAATACAAAGAATACTATTCAATAAAAGATTAATTTTAATTTTTTTTAAAAGGCCCTATCAAAATTTTATTCTAAATTGATATATTAATACCTAATTTGAAAAAAATAAAAAATTTAAAAGCCCAGACTTGAACTTTAAAACAACTCTGAAATAACTTTTTGATGGTAAAAATCGGTCAAAATAAAATTTCAAATTTGACTAAATCTCACTATTTGATGGATTTTTTTGGAATCTTCCAAATAGCCCCTGGATTTTTTTGAAGTCGATTTTCAGCCTCAAAAAGATCAGCACATTTCAAAAAAAAAAAAATTTATTATACGGACCCTCTATTATAGGCATTGTGAATATTCATACAAAAATCCCAATGAAAAATTTACATTAACAGCATAAAAATGGATTTTGTTGCTGATTTTTCTGTAAGTTTTAAAAGGCCAAACTAAAAATGTAAATAAAATAAAATAAATTTAGAAATAAAATAAAATAAATTTAGAAATAAAATAAAATAAATTTACAAATTGCAAAAAAAAATTTAATTATATATCTTTAATAATAATATTTCTTTTGATCATTTTTATTTCCTGTGTTAATTAAAATTAATTTTTTTTATTGAGTTTAGTGAAACATATTTTGTTTCATGTTGTTTCATCATAAAAGCTTAAAAAGCTCAATTTTTGTCAATTTAAATTAATGAAAAATTGTTTTATTTTTGTAAGGTTTGTGTGAAAATTCACAATGCCTCTATAATATAAGTTTTTAAAAAGAATTTAAGACTTATAATGTTAAATGAGGAAAAAAAAGACATATCAAAAGTTGTCACCCGGTTTACACATAAAATAATATCTCCATCTTACAATTTAATAATTATAAACTTGTTTATAAATAACAATTTTAAAACAAAGGCATTGTGAATTTTGGAACAATGAACAAAAACAAAATTTTAAAATGGAATAAATTTATTACTATGAGTTTAAGAATTTTTTTTCAAAATGTATCAGCTGATACAGACTTTAAACCACCCAAATTTAGTCTCTGCAAAAACACTGCAAGTCTGCAAAGCACATATAGTATCAGAAGATCATTAAAATTAAATTGCAGAGTTGTTGTAGAGACTAAATTTGGATGGTACAAAGTTTGTATCAGGTGACACATTTTGAAGAACAATTTTTACAATCATAGTAAAAAATTTATTTCGTTTTAAAATTTTGTTTTTTTTTTGTTCCTAATTTCACAATGCCAAAAGCAAAAAATTATTTTTTTCACATCCATTTTATATCAAATGATTAATTTGGCATCAACATAAAATATATACCTAAAAATTTTATAAACGAATAATTACTTTAAAAATATTTTATTTTTTAAATTATTTTTAAAAGTTAGAAACTGACACTTGTCTCTATTCAATTTCATTGTATTTTTTTATTTTACTTTTTATTATTTTATTTTACTAAACAAATTCTACCAAAAAAAATTTCTAAAAAAACATAAAAAAATTACCTTCTTCTTGGGTGATGAAAATCGACTGCTTTTTGAAATTAATAGATTTTTGTTTGCGCAAATAGTCGGTTTTTTCTCTGCCTAATCGGGTGACTGGCTCGACTATACTTTCGATTTCTGATTCAAGCCAGTCGACCCGTTTGCGTATTTTATCCAAATCGATTTGAGTGCGGGTGGACAGTCGAAGCTTAACACGGGCAAATTCAAGCTCAGAGTTAAGTTTTTTCAAAACAAAATATTTGATCAGATTGTTATTATAAAGTTTAATGAGCTGTTCATCGCTTAGGCTCGAAATGACCAAGTCTCTGAGCTCTATGATTTCAGCGTCAAAGTCTGCATCGTAGTCACAAGCATTCGAATTGGTCAAATATGACCGAATACTCGATCTTTCTGTCCTTTCGTTTAGCTCTTCCTCAATTAGTAGAATGTAGTCAATCTGAGATTGGATTAGTTTGTCAGTTCGAAAGCTTTTGTTTTTGAATTCAGTTTTTTGCTCAGTTTTCAGTCGGCTTAACATCATCATCGGCTTCAATTGTTTTTAATTTTAATTTTTGAATTTTGATTATATAATTTTTTTCTTGTTTCCATGGTGATTTTTTAGAAGTTGTCAAAAATGCCTATAGGATATTTAGTATTTTTAGTCTACAAGTTTAAAAAGAAGTTTAATACTGTAATTTAATTGAGGAAAAGTTTTGTTTTTAAATCACTAAAATTATTGATTTTGTTAATTTTTAAAATTGAGCTGCTTTAAATAAATTTTTTTTAAAATTTTTTCTAATTTGTGAATCACCGAATCCAAAATTATTATCAAGTTTTGACAAAATTTTGTTAATTAAAGGTAAAATTAAGAAAAAAAATTAATTTTTTTATTTTTTTTATTTGAAAAACTTGCATAAATTAATAAAAATTATTCAGTATTAAAATTTTTGAAATTTCTAAAAAACTTAACATCATGGAAAAAAATGAAACACATTATTAGAAGGCTCGTGAAATTATCTACTTGGGATTCGGCAGAGTTTCAGGTTTTTAAAAATATAAAGAATTCACTTTTCACAAAAAAATAATCTAGGAAAAAATATTAAATTAATATTCAAAAAGTACAGAAAATTTCAAACTAAATGACATTCCGAAATTTTTTTGAAGATGAAACATATTTTTTCTTTGGAAAAAAATGAGGTTCAGTATATTTAGTAGGAACGGATAAACATCTAATTTAAATTTCTTAAATAGAATCAAACTTAAAATTTTTCTCTTTGAAAGATCTTGACTGTGCAACAAAAAAAATTTTTTTTTATTTACTGAAAACGCTGAAGACAAATAGTGCATAAGATATAATTTATTAAAAATAAGCTTAATTAAGTAATCATAAATAAGAAACAATAAATAACAAAAGTGAAACAAAAAAAACAAAGCTAAATTTGTCATTAAAAGGTTTAAAAAATGTTTATAATTTTTTTTCATTTAATGCGTTCTAAATTTTATGAATATTTACTTTTTTATGACCCGATTTTTTAAATCGAATTAGTCTTTTTGGAAACAAATCGAAGCTAGAAGATGAAAATTTTGAAAAGACCTTTGAAAAAGAAAAATAAAATATAATTTTAATTAAAAAATTTTTGTTTTGAGATTAAATTTGAAAAATATTTTTTTTAAATTTTAGCTAAATTTAAAAAATAATTCGAAATTTAAATAAATTTCAATTAAAAATTTAAATTATTTTAAAAAATTGAATAAGATTTTTTAAATTAAGTTTTTGAATATTTTTTTTTTAGTTTTCATGCAAAGTTAGTTTCATCAAGATAACAATTTATTTGGTACCGGTTAGTGATTAGGACTTACGTAAATTTAGCTTCTTTATTATTCAAGCATTTAATAACTGAAAATATTTTTAAAAATGAAATGTTTTTAAAACAAATATTTTCAAATTGGACAATTTTTGAATTCAAAGTTTATTTTACACTTTTTAAAATTATTTTACTAAAAATAACGATTTTTAGAAACAAATTTACGAAAAAAAAGTAATTTTTTTTACCAAAATTTAAGTGAAATTACGTAATTTTACGCAAATTTATGTAAATGCAAAGTATCGTGGGAGGAATGTAATTAAATTTTATTATGTATTTTAAAATATTTCTTAGGAAAGGGAATTTTTTGAAATAAAAAATTCAAATGAATGTACTTAGTTGAATTTAAAACAAATTACCTTAATTCTAGTTAACATTTTTATGAATTGTACCATTTAAACGATTTTTTACATTTATTCAAAATAAAAATAAATTCCCAACAATACTCTTACTTATTATGAAAAACTTAAATAGAAAAAAAATTGGGCCTGACCGGGGATCGAACCCGGAACCTCTCGCACCCAAAGCGAGAATCATACCACTAGACCATCAGGCCTTCGTTTAATTGAACTAAAATAATTATGTGTATGATCTTTTTAGCAAATTTTTCAGGAAAATTAAATAAAAATTTTTCTTTTTTCTTTAAAAAAAATTAAGGATAAAATTCAAATAATAAAATCAGTGGTGCCTTAATCTGATCCATAAAAAAATTCCAAAATTCAAAATATAGACCAGAAGCTTGCGTTGTGTAATTAAATATTAAAATATTAAAATCAAATTTTTTTAATTTTTATTTTTTAAGAGCAGACAAAAACAATTAAAAAAATAAAAAAAGTCCGATCACTTTTTTTTTAGTTTTTATCAAAAAAAATAAAATTTAATTAACTTTTAAAATAATTGTTAAACAAATTTAATTGATTTTTTGCCACATGTGTGCTTTTCCAAGGTGCTGCTATGATACAAAGTTACCGAAAATAATTTTTTTCTAATAAAATAAAATAAACTTCCGATTAAGCTTCATATATTTGATCCAAAAAATTCTAAAATTAAAAAAATGGAAAAAACAAGCAAAAAGATTTTAATAAAAAAAATTATCAAAGAATCAATTCTTTCCTCTACCGGTCACGGGTTTCCAAATATAATCCGATCAGAAAAATGGCCGTTCAAAATTTTGTGGATCCTCAGCACATTGGTCTCAATCGGTCTATGCAGCTTGTTAATTATTCAAAGCATTCTTTTCTATTTTAGTTATGAAGTGACAACCAAAATTCGCGTAATCAGTGAATTCAATAGCGAATTCCCCACAATCACAGTTTGTAATATAAATTTTTTTACAACCCAATTGATCACTGATACATTCGGTAGTGATTTTAATAGCACACCTGATGATTTTTTCTTTGATATAGGCTTTCGGGACAAAATACCCAAAAATTTGGACTTTAAGCTTTTCGGAGATTCGAAGGAAAAGCTCATTAAAACAGCCAAAGAAAATATAAAAAGTATTAATATGAGTCAAATAAAATATTTCTATCATCCAGAGCATGGAAATTGTTATCAAATAAATTCCGGTTTTGACCAGAATGGACATCAAGTTCCACTTATAACATTTATCAGACCTGGTCGAATTGCGGCAATTTCGCTCATTTTAAATGTCAGTCTGCATCAAGAGCTGAGAAAACACAACATGAACATGGCTGGTATAATATTCATCCATAACAAGACCCAGTCTCCATTGAGTGTGGATGGTGTGATTGTTAGTCCAGGTTTCATAACCAACATTGGTCTCATGAGGACGTTTTCGCACCAAAAACCAAAGCCGTACAGCAGTTGTGACGGCAGTGTAGACAAAATAGAAAACTACGACTCTAATTTATACAAATTAATTTTGGCCAAAAAAAAATTCTACAATAGGAAAGTATGCATTGATCTATGTTACCAAGAACAATTGATCATCAAATGTAATTGTACAGACTCGGTGGTAGAGTCAGTGTTTGAACATAATCACTGTCAATTTGATGATGTTTGTTTAAATGAAGTCTATGGTTACACTTTTAAAAATGTGGACAAAATTTGCTATTCAAAGTGTCCATTTGAATGTGATAAATTTGTTTATACAAAAATGATATCAATAAACAAATTTGGTGAAGAGTGGAAAAAAAGCTATGAGACATTTTATGGACTAGAAAATCGCACAATTGGAGATGAACTAGCCGTAGTGCGTATTTATTATGAAGCTTTGGATTTTACGGAAATAACAGAAACGCCAACTCTTAGCATAGTTTCACTCATTGCCAACATTGGAGGAGTTATTGGCTTGTTTTTAGGACTGAGTGTACTCAGTTTTGTCGAAGTGATCGATATAATAATTCAAATTTTAAGTTTATTCTTCAACAAAAAGATAAATTTGGTGGCACTGATAAATTAATTTTTTTTTCTTTATGCTAACATTTTAGGGTCTTGTCACCGCCATGGACAATTGCCCGTGCACAATAGAAAAGTGTCAATTGGTGAACAATTCTTTTTTTAATTGTCTAGGTAAAAAACCAATTTTCCATTTAATTTTTCGGGTCATATAAACCTGAATATGAATGATATTGCAAACATTAAAAATAACTATCTTAAAAAATTGTAGCTGTGGCTACAAAAATGGAGGCTAAAGATGTCTCCAGAAAAATGTAGCTACATTTTTTACTCTGGGAATCCTTCAAAAAACAAAAAGCTTAGTCTAAAAATTTTTGAAAAGCAAATACCCTACACTGACTCCCCAGTCTTCATTGGAATAAAATTTGACCAAAGTCTTTGTTTCAACTCCCAGGTTGAATTCATTCGTTCTAGGTGTCATGATCGCGTGAATTTAATTAAAATTTTGTCACACAGATCGTGGAAGTTAAGTAAAACAACTTTAAATGGAATCTATAATGCCCTTATAGGTTCCATTAAAGACTATAGTTTTTTCATTCTATCCGATGTCTCCCAGACAAACATTCGAAAACTGCAAGTAATTCAAAATACATGTTTTAAGTCAATCTAATATTCACCGTCCATTCAACTGGCCTTCTCGAGGAACTAAAGGTAGATAGAATTGAGTCAAGACTCAGAATTCTGCTTGAAAAGTACATAAAAAAAAGTTTAATATGCAGTGGTGTTACGATATCTGTATTTTACTATTTTTTACTATATTTTACGTAAAATACCGTAAATTTACTAAATTTTACTTTGGCAATTTTAGGTAAATTTACGGTATTTAATGTAAAATATAGTAAAATTAGTAAAAAACAAAATGTCCAAAAAATAACAGAAATTTTGACATTTTTTAAAAATTTTTTGTTTTTTTTTAGTTTATTATTTAAAAAAAAAAAAATTGTAAGTTTTACTTTTTTTTTACCTTTTTTACGTAAATTATGGTTAATTTCGGTAAATTTTAATTAAAAAGAGTAAAAATACGGAAAAAAATGAAAATTTTTTTAAAAAAATTTATATACATTTTTAACGGACTTTTTTATACAAAATATTAAATCGCTAATATTTATAAAATTTTAGCAAAACCGATAAAATATAAACTAATGGTTCGACCATCCACCTTCCTGTATAAAAACGCATTCATTATTTCACTCATACAGGATTATATTGATGTTTTTGTTGAAAGCTCAAGAAGTTCGGAACTTAAAACCCTCCTTTGTAAAGTTTCAAATGAGCTCTTCCAATGGACAACATTTTTTCTGTAACATTTCTTATTTCTCTTTTAAATTCTAATTAATTTAATATAACTTTGTTATGGACACTTTTTTTAAAATTTTAAATACCAATGGCGAAAGGAGTTTTATTAATCAAAGCCATTTATTTTAAATATTAAATAAACAATTGAAAAAAATAAAAAAATTGAAATTTCAATATCGATAATTTCAATATCAATTATTTAATAAACTTTTTTCGATATTAAATTTAAATATCAGGTAAATAAATTCAATTTCAAAAAAATTTAACCATTTAAGAATTTAAATTTGAAATTAAGAAGTTAAGTATTTTGTTTTATTAAATTAAATTTTTATATTAAATCCCTTTTTTGAATTAACTATTTGTTTTATTTACAAAATTACCATGTTACCATGTCCATTAATGTAGATATAAGATAGTTACCATTTCGAGTTTGAGCATACCAAAAAATACCAGCAACAACCTTCAAAAAATAAGTAATCAAGAGCTGCAAGTTAATGAGCATGTAAAAGAAGTGATTGGAAAAAATTCTAAATTAAAGAAACGTGGTAGACCAAAAAAAATTAAAAAAAATTAAATTTAGGATTTTGCCTTTTTTTTTAAATTTAATTGGATTATTAATCTGATAAACAAACATTTATTATTTATTAATAATTAAGATTTTTATTTTTGATATTCAATTTGAATATCAATACACTAGAATATAATGAATATCAGTTTAATTAAATAAATGATATTAAAATTTCAATATCATTGATATTCAGATTTATATGACCAAAGTTTTCTTTTGTCCATGGAATTATTGTCTTAATGTGGCAAGTTGAAGTTTATGATCAGTTTTTGATGCTCAAATCAAACTAAAAATATAAAATAAATTTAAATTTTTAATACAATTAGTGCAGACGTAAATTTTGGTTTTAACATACTTTGTTAAATCTAAAGGTAAAATCTGCAAAAGTCTGCTTTTATTTGATCACTTTGAGTATCAAAATTTGATCATAAACTTCAAATTTCCCTTAATGTTGCATTTTTAAAAAACTAAATTTATCAAATTTTCTTTTTTCTATCATGAATTTTTTATTTAAATATGGTAATTTAAGCAAGGGGTTGAAAGGAAGGACTAAGTTCCATTTCAAACAACCTGGGATTCCATCCTAAACTATATTTTTAATAATAATAATATCGTTTTTATGTTTATTATTTAATGTTCATTAAAAAAGTAATTTGTTTTTTATATTAACAATATTTTTAACAAACATTATTTTATAGAATTGGTTGTTTGAAAATATAATTCGTTTTCTTTAAAAAAATAAAATTTTATTAAAAATAGATAAAAAAAATTGTAAAACTAAGACTGTGCGAAATAATTGACTCTGATGACAACGCTTTGATAATTAATTAATTAAAAGAAAAAAAAAACGATACCGGAATGTAACCCAATGTAAATAATTATAAGAAATTAGTGTAACCATTCCGAAATACCCCGAAGTAGATGATGTTTTGAAGAACCTTTGAAGAAAAGAGCTCGTCCCAAAAAAATATTGTAAATAAAGTTCCGGATGAAAAGACTTCTCCGAAAATACATACCTTAAGAAATTCAAAAAAATATTTTTTTCACTTTTTACTATTTTTTTTTCTTTTTTCTTTAATCTCATAACTTTACGCCTTCAAGGCGTTCAATTAAATAAATAAATAAAATAAAATAAAAATTAGAAGTAATTTTTTTCAATATTCGATTATCAAATAAATTTTATTTTTCTTTATTTTTAATTGTCCATTAAATTTTTCATTTTTCCGCCAATTTTCTTAATTGTCCATACAACAAGATCGCCGACAAGATCCACAATTTATAATTTAAAAATAATAATATTAATAAATAATTATAAGGTCTTTATATATTATGTCAAATTATTCTAATGTCAAATATATTTTATAGTCAAAAAATAATCTAAGAAAATAATGCTAAATTGATTTATTGCTAATTTTCAAAATAAGAAAATAATGTCAAAAAAATCTAATGATAAAGTAATTAAGTAAGATAATTAATCTAATTCTAATTAAAATGATGACAAAATAAATCAATTTTCTGTATAATTCCCGCCATCAAAATAAATTTGATTAAAAAATGCAATAGGTTGCAAAGTTTTTGCAGAGCTAAGAGTTAGTTTGTACAAATTTTTACAATATTGCACTGACATACAGTACCATTTTTGCACAATTAGAAAAAAAATTATTACGTTTTTACTTTTTCTACTAAAATTTCACATTGCCCCGAGATTATTTAATTTTAATATGGTTAAGTTTCAGAAGCCGCATAAAAATTTTTTCAAATAAAACATTCAAATAAATTCGGTTGCTTGGATTTAAAAAGCTGAAAGTGGGTGTTAACTTTTTTTTGAATTAAATCATTTAAACGATTATTTGCATTTATTCAAAATAAAAATAAATTTCCAACAATACTCTTACTTATTATGGAAAACTTAAATAGAAAAAAAATTGGGCCTGACCGGGGATCGAACCCGGAACCTCTCGCACCCAAAGCGAGAATCATACCACTAGACCATCAGGCCTTCGTTTAATTGAACTAAAATAACAATGTATATTAAATTTTTCTTTTAAATTTTTATATTCAGGCAATTTTCTTTTTTTTAAGTAATTATTAATAAAATTTAAAAGGGTTTAATTTAAAGTTTGTTTTTTAATTTTTTATTTTTTACATCAATAAATAGTTCAAAGAGAAATTGGTATGTTATTTTGTGTTTTATAACAATGTTAAATACATCATATAATCAATATTTTTAATAATGATATTTAATAATGTTATTTCTGTAAAAAAAATGTCAAAAATAATCCAAGGCGATAAAAAGCTATTAATTTTTTAATAAAATTAACCAAAATTTTTTTTCATTTGGAAAAAATCTAAAAAATTATTAAATTTAAAAGCTTGTTACATTGTTTAATTATTTTTTCAAAAAAGAATCTAAAACTAAATAATCTATGTTCGAAACATTGTATTTAATTTTAAAAGAGTGAAATTGCAAAATTTTCTTCAAATATTTCTAGAACAAAATACTTCTGTAACATCGCACATTTTCAATATATTTTCAAAATTGTATTTAAAATTGTTATAAAATACAATAGAACATACCAGTTATTTTTTAATTTTTAAAATTGATTTATTTAAATTCTATGAATTCTATTTATTTAAATTCTATGAATACGCAAAGTTAAATCAATTTTTTTAGAACTGAGTAAAATAAAATAAAAATCGAATTATTCATTTTAAAATTGAACATGAATTCTTTTTAAAATTAAAAAAATTAGAACTCAGTAATTGATCACATTTTATTATGGAAACCGAAAAATGATTTTTAAATTTTCAATGCCTTGATTAAAAGAAATTTAGTCAAAAAATTTCAGAAGTTTTTTTGTGCAAGTTTCTCCAAGCAATAATCTTGTTTTTTCTAGTGTTTTAATTGCGAATAAGCATTTATCCATTGTTATATTTTTTTTTCTTAACTTTATTTATTTTAATGCACAAATAATTTTTCTTATTCGTCTTGTAAACTGTAAAACAAAATATTATTTACGTTGGGCTGAAAAGAAGATCCATTCTGAGCTGACCCGAATCTGTTTAAAAAAAAATTTTTTCTTTAAATTCTTTTTTTTTACATTTTCAAACAATAAAGAATTTAATTTAAGCATTTATCCATTTAATTGAACACATCAATCAAATTTTTTAATTAAAGAATTATGTGTTGAGTACCAAGCAATTTTTGTTCTTTAAATTTTAGAATAATTTAGAAAGAAAATAAAATCCGTTTCTTTATTAAAATTTATTTCAGAACAAAAGTATCTGTTGCTAACACCTGTTCAGTTCATTATTGATACCTTTTCTCTTGTTAATACGCCTCTCGAATTTGAATTATTCTTTACTTTGATTATAAAAACAATCAAATTTAAAAGGGTTTTTTAGTTCATTATATTTAAAACTTTAATGGAAAATTTTTACACCGATAGGCTATAGATTAGCAAAAAAATAATTATAATTTTTTTTTAAAAAAAAAGCTGAGTTCTATTGCGTATATGTTTGAAAATTTTATTTAAAAAAAAAAGATTTGTTAGTCTAGGGAATTTGGCCTGAATACCTTCGATTAACTTCAGAGGAGATAGAGAGAAGACAAAGAACAAAATCGTGTTGAATAAACGTTTATTATTAATTTAAAGTAAATAGGAACAATACAAAGTTAAATAACTCTCTCTTTTTAAGAATTACAACTTCTATTTATATTCAATAGTTGTAACTTAAAAAGGTCATTAATCATAAAGAATCTAAATAAAGATTAGTTGTGATTTAAATCGGTCATAAAGATTTATGACATATGATTAATTATTCATAAAAACATAAAGATAAAATCTAGATAAGTTGTGAAAATTGATAAGGTTAATTTAAATACTTGAAACGGTTACAGATTTTTTATTTATTTTCAACAGTTGAAAGAAAAATGCTTTTACTGTCATGATCTAAAATACGACCAACATTAACCAACAAACTGGTAAAAATATGATGTTTTATTTCCTCACTAATTTTTATGCTCAATCTACCAAAATTGGTGAGACCATCATTTTTAAGTCGTCTGGCAGATGACAATAGAAGAGACTTGCGCGACGGATTCCTTTTGGATGGCTTATGGTACGACATTTTGTACAGTGCATGTTCAGCCTTGGGTCTCGTGACACAAACATCATTCACCAACATTCTAATGGCAAAATCTTGAATAGAAAAAAAAAAAATAATAAAAAAAAAAAAAAAATTTTTTCCTTACCATCATCTTCTCCACCCCAGTTCCAAAATTCATTAGAAAAACCATTAATTTTTGAGTAAACATTTGGCGTGATGGATAGAACCCCGCCGACCAGCAGCTCATACAAATTCTGTGTATAATTATCTTTTGGCTTATGATTACTAATTGACTTTCGAATTGACAGAGACAAGTGACGAGGCATTTTTTCATCGCCACATCCGTAAATATTAAAATCACTCTCAGGTATCAGGTCAACATCCTGAAAAATTAAACACCTAACATTGAGCTTGTTTAGCTTGGCATCTTTTGGCGGATAGGCCTGGGCCAAGTGCTCAAAAGCCGTGTTGTACAAACGGCCTTTGTTGAAGTTGTCGAACAAATTCGACTGTTCAATGACCAAAATGGAATAGTGCAGATACTGACGCTGAAGAAATGGATGCAAATTGACCAGCAGGTCGAGCAGATTTTGTTTCCTATTCAAATAAGGAATGACCACCACAGTCAAATCTTTTTCTTTCGAGTGAATAAACTTGGAAATAATTTTTTTGCCTGACTTCTCCAAAAATTGTTCCTTAACTATTTTATAGGCAAATTTGCTCAGTTCTACAATAAGCTCAATCTTTTGGGAGTCATTGATGAGCAAATATTTGTCCAAAATAAGCTTTAACTTCATGAGTGTTGCGTCATTGGTGTGGTAGTAAATGAATTCCTGGAGACAGAGAGGAGGTCGGTGGTAACCGCCTGGTTGTACTTTTTTTTCCTGATTAAGCTGCTTTGAGTAAATATTGAATTTAAGCTGGCTGGTATGGCTGGCATTGAAACGCTTGGAAAACTGATTGACAGTGCAGAATTTTAGCTTTTTTAAAAATGTTGAAATTTCGGCTGAGTCATTTGGAGAGATTAGTGAGTCAAATTTAAGATCAAAATAGTCAGTGGGACTTTTAGTCCAATTGAATAGATAAAAATTCCTGAATAGAACATGTTTGTCTGAGTAAGATTTTGGAAAAAATTCCATCATGGTCTCTGCTCCAGATGGACAAGTTATGCTCGTTTTGTTTATATTCTGCTGTTGTAAAACAAATTTGTATAGATCAAACTTTTTTTTAGTAGTCTTCGGCTTTGGGTCAGCTTCATTTTCTTCTTTGATGTTAAGAGGAGCAATGATAAATAATGTAATGTAATTTAAAAAGGCGATTAAGAAAATTATTTTTTTTAATTTTTGTTTAAAATTTTCTGTTCCAGCCATTTGACGTAGAATTTTCTGATCTTGTTGAAATTTTGCCTTTTTATTTTAAATTTAAAAAAAAAGTTTTAATTTCAAAATTTAAATCAGAATTGGTTGCTAAGTAATGTCAATTTTTTCAGGTTTTTGATTCAAAGATAGATTTTACGTCATTCGACTACGAAAGAACTAACTAATCTTGAGTTATGGGGGCTCTAGAGAAAAGTTTGAACTTACATTGCTTAATTTGTTTATTTAATTTAAATTTCATTTATTTTAGGTGCACTGCTGTATGTGATTTTTTTTTTCAATTTTCAAGGTATTCAAATCAAACAAATTGAAAAATTATCTGAACATTTGAAAAAAAAATTTAGTAAAATTTAAGTTAAATATTTTTTTTAAATTTTTTAATAT
>QEOQ01000274.1:705218-736523 GCA_010279815.1 Brachionus plicatilis | reverse complement strand
TTTAATTTAATTTAACATTGCAAAATAAAAAAAAAAACAATTTAAACATTTAAACAAAAATTTTATTTACAATTTAAAAAACGAATTATAAATAAATAGTACATTTAAATAATAAGGCACCAGACAATTCACCCAACTCTAAATTGAATTTTCACAAAGAGTGTCTAATCTAACTGGTTTGTAGCTGTTGAATCTCTGAAGCATATTACCGAAGACTGAATCTCTGAAGTTCCACTTGTTATTGCTTGTCTCTGGCTCTGAATCATCTAGTAGCATTACTGTTTCATTATCAGACACATCTTTTTGCTCCGAGATGCAAAAAGAATCGCTCTCATCATCTATGTCATACAAGTCATCTCCTTTCCGGTTCGAAAAAATAGCTGATAAAAACACCACGGTTACAATTACTATATAAATGAATAGAATAGATAAAATGTAAAAGATTGGTGTTTTTAACTGGGCTATATTGAACTCGAAAGAATAGTCATCAGTTGAGTTTTGAACATTGGATTCGACCAGGTAGTAGTCATAGCGAAAATTGGTAAAATTTTGTTTGTCATGGTAGCTAGATTGGTTCGAGAATGCATCGAACAATAAATCATTTTCAGAGTAGTAGTCAAACATTTTTTAATTAATTAAAACATCGCATAAAATAAAAATTATTCTAAAAATAAAAAAAAAAATTATTATATAAATTTTTTTTTGAATTTTTTAAAGAAAATATTAGATGAATAAAAAAACAGCTCTTGATATGATGGTTATAATTGAATTAAAAGAATTATTGATTGTTTATTTAACATGGTATCCTTAAATATTTAAAGTAGCAATTAGTTTATTTCCTTTATTTGCTCACTAATAATTGTCATTTACACAAATGCTCTTGGTGCATCGTTCTAGATCAAAATAATCAATTTTTATACCAAGTATATCTTGATCTATTACAATTGGAGAATAATTTCTAATTCTTAATCTTAATTAGTTCCAAGATACAAGTAGCAACTGAGAAATCTCTTGAGCATTTTATTTCGTCAAAATATTTTGATTAAAAGATAATTATCTGAAAATTTTTGACATATTAAACTAATTTTCTTATTTAAATTAGAAACTTTAAATTATTACATTGACACTTTTTTTTTAATTTAATTTTTTTATCCAAGAATTTTTTACAAAATTAGTAAAATATTATTGAGTAAAAGAAAAATTTAAGAAAAAAGTTAAAGTTTATTTTTTTTCTGCAAAGAAAGCAAAATTTTTGATTCAATTTAAAATAAATTCAAAAAAATTAAATCAAAAATTTTTAATTAAAAATTGATTTCCACTACAAGCCATTTTTACCAGAATTGCTTTTAAGTCTTTAGTCAAGTGATTGACTTAAATTTTCTTTATTAATTCAAGTCAACACTTTGACTTGTTACATAGAAACAAGTCTGATTTTTTGAATTAAAAAATTGCCTTTCTTGAGGGAACTAATTTGGCTTTAAAATAATGGTAAACAAAAATGTTAAAAATTTAAAGGTTATTTTTTTATGAAGATAATTTTGATATATTGATTTTGATAAAATTTCATGGCATCCGTTTTCCTAGCCTTAATTCTTGATAGCACTTTTTTCATAATATATTTAGAGCAATTTAATTAAAACCAATTACTAAATTCACATTATGAATGAATAAAAAAAATAAGTTCAAATTTCTTAAAAAAATTTTCAAATTTCTCACCTTTACTAAAAAAAATTAAGATCAAAACTTTTAGTTCATGATATCTAATTCAGAGAATTAAACACTTTTTCAATCGACTCTTTTTAATTCAAAAATAAAAAAACCAAAAAGAAAAGATAAATCACTTCTCTCTTTTTATGCTTTATAAAAAAATCAAAATATATATTTTTTCTCAATTTTTCTTTTCTCATATTTAATATTATTTAGTTCGTTTTTCAATTATTTAATTAATTAAAAAGTTAAATTTTAAGTCAAGTTGAAGATACGGAAGAAACGGAGGCTCACGAAATAGATATGGTTCGAAATAAAGTTAAAGCCAATGTTATTCAAATGTAAATTCTAAGGTTCTAAAAAAGAAAAGAGCAAAAATTAATTAATTATCTTCCTTTTCTTAATTTTTTCTCTCATTTTTTTTCAAATTGTTTATAATCTTCTATTAAAAAAAACAATAAATTTATCTTAATTATTTAACAATATTCCATTGAGAAAAATAAGATATTTTGATTTTTTTTATAAAGCATAAAAAGAGAGAAGTGGTTGCGTTGATTTATCTTTTCTTTTTCTTTTTTTAATATCTTGAATTAAAAAGAGTCGATTGAAAAATATTCTCAGTTGCTGAAGCTTAACAGATAAAATTAAAGCATTAGTTTATTTTATTGTAATAATTTATAATAATCTGTCAAACCAATTTGCTTAATTTTTTATTTTTTTTACTTTCTGAACTCAAAATTAATAAAAAATTTAATTTTTCAAGCTAAATTTTTATTATTAAAAAATCTCATAATAAATCGAATTTTAGAATGGAAACACAATTCAAAAATTGTGAATTTTTTAAGCCTTTTAAACTTAAATTGTACAAAATAAAAATAAGTTGCTTTGAAATTATTGTGATTAATTGATTTTTTTTGAATAATGGGTTCTAGAAAAATGTTATAGCATTTTTATATTTTAATAAGATACGTTCTGGCAATTAGTCGAACAATAAACTATTTTGAAGCATTAGTTGTTACAATTATTCCGAAAGTCTATTAACAATGGATTAATAAATATCGATATGATTTGGGAATATTAACATTTTTTTGATTTTATTTTTTTTCATTTAATAAACATCGCATTTTAACAAAAAGAAATCACCGTAAATTACTAAAACTTAATATTCTAGTGTAAAATTTACTCATAATTTTAATTAAATTTATTCATTTTTTTTTTTTTTTTTTAAATTATTAAATGACACTAGGCCAGCTGTTGGAATGTCGAAAGGCCTTCTTTCAGCTTACTCTATTTTTTTTAGTCTAAATTAAAAAAACATTTTGATTTTTAGTTCAAAAATAGACAAAAAATTTAAAATATATTAAAAATATGAGCCCCAAATTTAAAAAATTTTCTGATCCCTACTTATTTTACAAAGAAAATAAGTTTTATCATTTTATTTAATTTTGAATTTTCTGTACTTTTTGAAAACGAAATTAAATTTTTTCCAAAATTTTTATTTTTCTTGAAATTTGAAATTATTTATATATTGGAAAACCTGACCCCACTACTGACCTTAATTTTATACGACTGGCCCGCAACTACAATCAGAAATTAAATTCTTTAAATTATTTTTTAAATTTTGTAAATATCTCAAAAACTATACTTCCTGGAAAAAAACTAGACGCATTTTTAAAAAGCTTTTGAAATTCTTTTCGAGAAGATTGTGGGGCTGTCGCATAAAATTTGGGTCAGTAGGGAGTCAGGTTTTTCAAAAAAAAAAAATTCAATTTTCAAGATAAATAAAAATCTTACAAAAAGAATTATTTTAATCTTCAAAAAGTACAGAAAATTCCAAACTACATGTTAAAACTTATAAAAATATTTTTTCTTTGTGAAATAAGTGGGGATCAGTGTTTTAGTAGAAATAATATTTTATTAAATAAGATCTGTTGAGGTAAGCTTGTCTAATTTTTAGTTTTGAGAATATGTTTGTCGAAACAAGGCACATCATCCCCAAAAATTTACATTAGAAAAATTGAAAAAAAAACAAAATTCTAAATTTTAAACATATAAAGTATTAACTTTCTAAATAGAATAACCATAGTTATTTTTATCATGTATTACTTAAACCTTAAAAAAGACCACTTGACTTGAACCCTTAGGTTTAATTAAATATCCTTTTTTTCTATATTTTCATATGGATAACTTCTAACATAAAAAATTAATAAATTATTTGAAAGGGTTTTCTCTGTGTTTGTTATAAAAGCCTTTAATAGAATATATTGTCATATATTAAAGGCTTTTTTACAGCCGATAAATAATGATAGAATGGTTAATTAATTTAAATAGCTAAGATATAGCAGCATTGACCAAATTTAAAATAAAACCTGGCCATTAAAATAAAAACAGGGTGACTCAAAATAATAGCTAATTTTGCTCGCTAAAAGTTTTTCGGTGAAATGTAAAAAATCTCAAAAAAATTAAAAATAAACTCATGAAAATTGAAAATAAAAATTTTTTGAAATATTGAAAAAAAAATATTAACAAATATAAAATGTATATTAATTACATTTATTTTAAATTAAAGTGCTAAGTAAAATTTCAAGTCATCTAAAATATTCTTCATTTTAAGGCCTTCATTAAAAACTGTTTACAGAATGGAAATATTTATCTCAGGATTTTGATTCTATTCTAATAATTTAATGTAAAATCTGATCAAGATCTCCTGGATCAACCAAAATCAGTTGAAAATGATCAACCTCAAAAACTAAAGATAAAAAAAAAAAATTTCTTCCTTTTCTTAATTTTTACTCTCATTTTTTTAAAAATTGTTTCTAATTATTCTAAACAAAACAATAAAAAATATTTCTTCTTTTCTTTAATAAAAAAAAACCATCCCTTTTAAAATAATTATAAGAATTTATTTTGACAGAAGCTAGAAGAGAGTAATTGATCCAGAGTCTTTTAAATTTTTATTAAAGTCAACTCATGGACTAAAAAACCTGATGTTTTAATTCCTTAAATCTGTTAAATATAAATTTAGATGAGTCATTTTCACCGGACAGAGAGGAGGACGCGATGAATCCAAAACAGCTGTTTAAAATCTCCTTTTTATCCACGGAATTTGTGAGAAATATCTTGGGGATCAGTGGAGGGATCATCGAAATGGGGATAACGTGAGGAGAAGCAAGAACAAAGGTAAAATATCGACTTGAAAAAAATGTGAAAAAATCTAATAAACCCAAAATTTAAAAAAAGACATATAATGAAAAATGAGTATATTTTTTATTGAGTAAATACATTTTAAATTCTTAAATTATTTAAATTTTTTGAATTTGAAAATAAGAAGAAGAAATCCAAAAAATTATACTTGATTGAAAATTTCTACTTAGTTATATTTTTTATTTGTTTATCTGTCCCGAGCTAATGCTCCTTCAAAATAAAAGTTATTAAAAAATTAAATTTAAGTTAAATAACATATATAAAATAAAAAATAAATGAAAATAATAAAAATAATAAAAAAAAGGATAAAAAAGTAATTAAATGAAAATTAAAAACGATATATTGAAATAGCTAGAGGTTAGACATGTTAAAATATTTTATAGTTCATGAAAATAAGAAGAAATTGTTAGGGAGCAATCACACTTGGTTAAAGTTTTTTACTATCATTCATAAAAATAAAAAATTGAATTTTGGACTCAACTTAATTTTATTTAATTATTATCAAATTTATTTAACTAATATTAAGACTACGTCATCCTAAATAGATTTAAAATTAAAAAAATAATTAAATTAAAATTTGAAGAGTGAGTTTTTGTGCTTTTTTTAAAGCGCCTTCTGTTCTATTAAAATAAATCATCGGCAAGTAACTTTGAGAATTTGAAACTGAGCAAACACAATCAGAGTGAGTTAATAAAGCTGAAACAAAAGCGGCTGTTATTTAAAATGTTTCTAGATTTTAGATTAAATAAACTTTTTTTTATTAAATGGTAATTATTTTTTTGTATAATCAAATACTTGAGACACTTTAACTGCTTATTAGTTTTTATTTACCCAATAAATTGACAAACATAATTCATGCACCCCTAGTAAAAACAACTTATTACAATTTAAAATGAATTCTAATTCTCAATTAAAAAAAAATATTCTAAAATTTTAAATTATTCATCATTTTTATGCGTGAAATTAGATTTAATTTCTCTTATCTTTTAAACTAGAATCAGTTAAAGAATACTAAATGAAGTTTAAATTTCATTTCAATTCGAACTTTAAAAAGACAATTTGTCTTAATTTTTAAATTTTATATTTTAATCTAATATTCTAATTTAATTTAATTTTTCTTTGTTAATTTTTACCTTCCTGAATTCTAAATTTAACTCAGACTAATTGTAATATTTTTTTTCAAGGAAAGACAACTGCTGTAGCTTATCATAATTTTTATATTATTATTATTATTTAACTTACGATTAGTTTAAGATAATTTAAAAAAATAAATTAATTATTAATTCAGAATAGACAATAAGTGAAATAAATTGGTTAGTATATTTTAATATTTATTTTTAAATTCAAATTCCGATAAAAATGATGATTACTTTTGGGAAAAAAGTATTTGAAATTAATCTAGATTTTTTTCTTATCATATCTCAATTTATTTTAAAAATCATTGATCATATTAATTTGATATCAGATTTCTCATGCTTTTTACTTACATAATAAATCATTAGATAATAAAAAAATAATCTGGAATTTTAGAAGCTAAAAATTAAAAAAATTTTCTAAAGTTAATTAAATTTAACAAATTTTTTTTTAATTATTCCGGAAATAATTCAAAATCTGAAAAAACAAAAAAATTCTTAATTATTGGGATTTTAATTTTTTTTATTCCATAATAAAACTTATTTTTTCCTCATTTAATTTTACTAATTGAATTTGAAAAAAAAACTAAAAAAAAAATTAAAATTTAATTTTTTGGTCAAATTTTAATCATAAATATTATCATTGATTAAAATGATTTTTTATTGTAAAATTAAATTCTTAGGCATATTTTTATGTGTAGTATAAACCATGTTAAAAAGTCCAAATATTTTAGATAATTCTGCGTGTTAAAATTTATGCAGAAATATTCAGATTTTATAAATTTTATTTAAAAATTAATTTTAATCTTTTTAAATGAAAATTAATATTTCTATCTAAATTAAAGTTCAATGTTGAGTCATTATCTAGGGGTTGTGAAGTTCGTTTCAATTCGGTTCTTTGCCAATAACTTTTGAATGAAATGAAATAAACTAGTTCTGCAAAATGTTACAACCTGTAACAAATTTGTTACACATGAGAACTAAGTCTTCAATAACTGTGTAAAACCTTATTTAAATCATTCTCAATGGAGTGCAAAATGCATAAGTTTGCACGCTATTTTGATGTGTAACGAACTGGATAAAGATTTAACATTTTGCAGAACCAGTTTATTTAATTCCATTCAAAAATTTTGGCAAAGAATGAAATGATCGAATTGAAACGAACTTCACAAACCCAATTATCTACCAAAAATTCTTTTTAACTTAAATTTAACTTTAAAAAAAATCAAAAAAACCCTCTTTTAAAATCAAAATCTGAAAAAATCAAAAAACTGAATTATGAAAGTAAAGTCAAAAGTGAAAAAAAAATAATTAACCCTTTATAAGCAATTTCGATAGTAAAGGCTTAATTTTTTTTCATTCTTAAAATAAATTTTATATGACCGAAAATTACCAAAGCTTTTAATAATTCTTATTTAGATCTGAAAAATATAATATCAAGAGAGATCTATCAATCTAACACGAAAGTAGGGACATGATAAATACTATTGTAAAAATATTAAAAAAAAATTTAAATTTTATCTAAAATTTTTTTTTTTTAATTTATGAAAAGTTTTATAGAATATTAAAAAAATTAGGAAAAAAGATAGTAAATTCCAAATATTATTCCTGATGCAAATCTAAATCTAATATTTTTAAGATATATGGTCTCTGTTGTGATTTTCTTCCGTAATTGAACTAAATTTGATCTTCTTTATTAATTAATTAGAAACATTTTTCATCAAATAAAATAATTAGATTTTAATAAAAATTTTCTAATCTTTTCAATTTTCTGTAAATTATTTAGAATAGAAAAATATTTAATAAATAGATAAAAAAAAATAAAAACAAAACATCTATCTTTTACTCAAATATCGCTTTCAATAAAAGAAGGTAAGCATTACATAATTTTTGTACATAACAAACTAAATGAGTTATTTGTTAGCTAAAAAAAAAGCTAAAAATTGATTAATAGTTAAACAATATTTATTTAAAAAAAAAAAAAAGAATTAACAAAATTTTTAAAATAGCGTTCTTTTTTAGCTACTTCCCTAACAATCGGATGCATTTTTTTTCCATTCGCGTTTTTTAATTAAAATCTAAAATTAATTTTAGTGAAACCAATGACTTAAAGTTTATTTAATAAGTTTTTAATTAATGTAAAACAAGTCTTTTGAACAATATTGATTTGAATCATAATTCCTTGGGATGTGTGCTTCAATTAAAAATTTATCTAGAGAACAAAATTTGATGACAATTTCGCTAGTGCATGTGAACCTCTTGGAAGCTCCTTGATTCACTTAATTAAATTGAATTCTTTTAATTTAAAACAAAAAACGATCTCTTTTTGGGAATTGTCAATAAATCTTTAAATGCCGGAAGAAATTAACAACTACTTTTTCTCCTAAAATGGCAAAATATGTAAAAGAAATTGATTATAAGTGAAAAATAAGAATTGGAAATTTTTTCATTGAGAATTTTGAGCATTAGCTGCTTCAGTTTAAAAAAGATAACATAAATATATGCTAGATTTTTAATTAAAATTTTTTTTTTCCTCTTTGATTTAAAATTCAATGTTACCAAAACGACTTTTAATTTTTATTTTTTTGGTCCTAAAAAATTAATAAAATTTACAATAATTTAATAAATAATTTATAAAACAATTATCAAAAGAAAAAGCGGGGTGGAAGAACTCGGGCGAAAAATTGATTTATGGTTAGAAAAGATTTTTTTTATGATTTGAGAATTTTGAATTATTTAGAGATATTTTATGCAACAAAAGATTTTTTATTCCTAAGTGTATTTTTTGGTGATCAAAAAAGACTGAGCCGAATTTGATTAAGAACTTTATATAATTTGGTTTAAAAAAAATTTCTAATAAAAAATCAAAAAATAGTAATACGAAATGGGGGATAAACATTTTAACTATATAAAAAATTAAATTTTTCAAGTTTACTTTTTTTATTTTATTTAAACTATTCATTTTTTACATATTCTAAAAAGCATTTTAGAAATTAAAAATAATTAATTAGATTTTAATAGCATAAACTCCATAAATGGTAGATATATTCAATTTTTTTTCCATTAATTAAAATTTTTCATGATTTTTTTTTAAAAAAAAAATTTTGAATACACTCCATTCTTTAAATACCTCGTTTCACAGACTTTAGAACACATAATTTTTAGCTAATTTTTAAAAAATTGTTTTTCCTGAATTTATCTGATATTGGACTTTAACTGATCAAATTGCTATTTTTATTAAGCAAGTTTGAATATCATGAGACTCAATTTACTTTATTAAAAAAAATTTAATTACAAAAGATTTAAAAAAATGTATAAAAATTTTGTTTGAAATAAATTTCCTTTTAATCCAATAATTTTTTTGTCACCACAAATCTTAATCATTGACAAAATTTTCAGAAAGATTTTTGTTTAATGTCATTGTCAGATTAATCATTTATTCCTATGTACCCTTTACTTTCTTACCTCTAGACCAGTCAATTATTTGTTTTGGTACTTGAGTTGGAAGATAATGAAGAGCAGAAAAACGTGGCTTTTGGTTTAATTTTAGACAGCTCTGAAAAAATAATATCTAAAATTAAAAAAGTTTAAAGATGGTTGACAAAAAAATTCTTCTTGTGTCAATTTTAGATAAAATTTTTATAAAAAAATTTAATTTTCATAGTTCCCTAAAAATAAAAATTTTGATGAAATATGTCGACTTTTGTCGATAGCATGACTAAAAATGAAAAGATCATGACTACATCAATCATAAACTGAAATTAAAGAATTTTTAAAATAAAATACTTTGACCAGACCTTAATTTACAATCTGAAAATAATTTAAAAAACACGACTTCACAATCGGCTTACATGATTTCTAAAAACAAAGCTAATAAATAACTAATAATAATATCCGTGAGCGAAAAAATTTGCTTTATTAGCGTGATAAATAATCAGTTAGCTATTTTGGTGACAGGTTCATAAAAGCCATTTTCAGATAAGAAATTTTTAAAAATTGATTTTTAATCATATACTGAGAATTTACGAGAACTAGAAGAAAAAATTCTCAAGTAATTATAGAGCCATTGAATCTAAATTTAAAGTCTATTTTATTTTAAGATAAAATGCCTAATTGTTAAATGATTAGTTGAGCATTTTTCAAAGTTTATGCTATTTATTATAAATTAAGTCTATTTGTTCATGAAGCGATTTAGAAGCGGAATTTCAATCAAGGGTTCCAAATCTATTTTGTTATTTTAGCCTAAACTGAATAGAAAATTTTATCGATAAATAATTAATAAATTTCAACAATGTACTTGTGAACAAATTACCACTGAACCCTTAAGACATTTTGCTCTATGATTATTATTTTTTAATTAATTAAAATAATTAATAAAATTTAATTTTTGCCTTTTTTGTTGATTGAAAAATTTATGTCTGACAAAAAAATATTCGCATAGAAGAAAATTTTTATTCTTATTCAATACAGCGCCAATAATGCTGCGGATCTTAATTTGAACCAAACTTTACTTCAAGTAATTGAAATTGGATTCGATTTAGGAAAAGAATTGAATATTACGCTAACAAAAAAAAATTTTTGCATGTATTTTTTTAATGTCACATTAAATAGAAATTTTTTATTTCAATTAAAAATTTAATTAATTTAATCAATAAAATATTTGAAATTTTTTTGTTACAGCTTTCAATAGCGTTTGCATTGAAAATTTGCCCAAATTTATTTTTTAACGAAAAAATCAAATACGGTGATTATTTTACAACTTTTAGAGCTCATTTAAATTAATTCCTCAGCAACATTAAATCTTGGTTTTGCAAAAATGTAAATATGAATTCTTTTAAAATCTTAATTCTATTTTATTTTTTGCTAAAAAATATACAGTGTTAATTTGATAATGAAAAATTTAAATTTTTTAAATTTTTTTATTTTTATATGAAAAAATATTGTATTTATTTTTTGTAAAATTTGGTAAAAATTAAAAAACAAGTAATATTGTTTTAATTTAAAAAGGAAATACAATTTCTAATCTTTGAATAGTTTAATTATCTTAAAGTTTAGATCATATTCTCGTTTGCCAAAATGAAGCAAACAATCACCAAAATAAAAAACATATTAAGTTCATTATTTAAAACATAAAAACCCAAATAAGTCACTCGATCACTACGTCAAAGAATATCTATGCTTGAAATTAGAAGCAAAAAAAAATTAAATGTATATAAAAAAATTATATCAAAAATTTTTTTTATATGTGGATGGCTTATTTAAATTTGTTTCTAAAGCTCAGGCTTTTAAAGAGTCATGGAAAACTATTTAAAAGTCGAAGTTACTAATTGACTAAAAAGGAACGAACAAAAAAAACAAAAATGCATCTGATAAACCTGTATTTGATTTTCAAAATTCAATAAAAAAAAATTAAAATAAAATTTTGAATTTAATCTTTCGATTTTTTTTTGTTATTTTCTGTGTATGTTGTACAAAAAAAATTAACTGAATTTAACCAATTTTTTCATTTGTTACTAAAACATAACTATTTTGTACGAAAATTTATCAAATTTAACAAAATATTTTTTCATTTGGTAAAAAATTTGAAAAATTAAAATTTTTCAAGAAAAAGGATTTTTTCAAGAAATTTTTGCACTTAACGTTTATTTCCGTATTTTTATAATGCTATGGTTAATACAATCCTGAGGTTGTGAATTTCAATTTTTTGACTGAGTTCAATTCCTGACTATTTTTCTATTAATTAATAAATAAAATCTGTGAAATGTTTCATTTTTCAGAGGAAATTAAAGTAAAAAAATCAAGTACTTTTATTTTTTTTTTAATTTAGTATTAAATAGAAAGATTTAATAATTTTAAAGTATTAAATTTGAATTTTTAAAAAACAATGCTGATAGAAAATATTGAAAAATTTTGTTAAATAAAAAAATAAATTATTTTGAGAAGACCCGAAATTGTGGAATTCCGAAAGTTAAATTTTTTTTCCAAAAAAAAATGTTAGAAAGTGTTAGAAAGCACACTGAAGATATTTTGAATAATAAGATCATTGCAGGAAAAAAAGCAGAAAAATATTTATCGTAAAATGAAGCAATATATTCCTTAAAAATTATTAAACATACTAAAAACAAATAGAATACAAAATGGCTCAATTTCAAACTATTAAGGTATCGTTTGAAATGATATGGGAACTCAAGTCTCAATAATATTTTTAAGTTCAGTTACTTGTATATAAAAATTCTCCGAATTAAATTTTTTGAAGCATCATTTTTTTTTATATTTTTTTAAAATTAAAAATTATAATTTTTTTTTATTTTACTTGGTAGCGAAGCATTGTCAATCAAAAAAAAAAAAACAAAAAAATATTTTCATTAGTAATGACAGTTTTTGATTTTTTTATTTTTGTTTGAAATTTAAAGGGAATTTTCTAAAATTATTAACAAATTCCAATTGCGTAATACTGTCTTATTAAAACTTAAAATTTATTTTGAAAGTATTCCATAAAAAAGATGAGACACTTAGTTTTTTTACTAACTAAAAAATTAGAGTCATGATTTACGATCTAATCTTGTTAAAATGAATCGCCCACTTAATTCTAAAAATTAATCATTTTTGTATAAACATGAACTTATTTAACATCACCCACTTCTAAACATTTTATTTTGATAAGATCTAAATTTTATTTTCATCAGTTTTATTTGCATCAAAAATTAACACGAACAAAAATATTTGCTTAGCATTTTTTTGAAAACTTTTTTCAAAGATTTATTAAAAAAATAAAATACAAAAACATCGGATGTTTTGACAAGCAAAAAAATCAAATTTGAACTAACTAAATAAATTCTGTAAAACTTATTGTTTGGTTCAAACATTTCTTGCATTATGTAAGCGGCCGAGTTTGGCAAGTAGGCACAAAAATTTAAGAATCCCATCACCACCACCATTAGGGTCAAATTCCGGCTCGCCTTGTTCTCATTCTTCTCCAAACGTGACTGACCAGCAAACCTCATTGATCTCTTGATATCCATGCGCTGCTTCAGCTTTATTACAGTCACTACATTGGCCACCAGTATGGCACTTATTAGTACAAAGCCTCTTGTAACTGAGATAACTATTACCAGCGATTTTCCAAGCTCACTTTGGCCAAACTCGTTCAAAACAACCAAGTAGTGTGAAGTAAATTTTAACTTTTTTGACAGCAAAAGTGGTAGATTAAGAATACTTGAAATTGCTATTAATACCATCGAAATAAAACAAGACTTGTTGATGTTGAAATTTTGAATGTTCGAGACAAATGCCAGTCGCTGCAATGACACCAACAGTTCAATGAGTATGCTGGCATAAGAGGCTATGTTCTTGAGATAGTTGTAGAATAGATAGAGATAGAACTGGGGCGGATAGCTGTGACTGATGGTGCAAAATGAACCACATCTTGGCAAAAATATAAAAAAACAAATTGTATAATAGAACAAATTTGATATGACATTGATTACCAAATATTTGTATATGACATTTTTTAGACTTGGATCATTTAGAATGAATAAATTGAGTGCGTTTGCCAAAATGCCACAAAAGCAAATACTTGGTATGACGAATGTATAAATGAAATCTATTGTTGTATTCAAACTGGCTGAGGAATTCATTAATGACAGGTCTCTAGCATACTTGGCTTAATTTATATACCGTAAAAATGCAAATATTTATTTTATGTCACCAATTGTCATCGCATTCTCAGCAAATATTAGCTTCGTGATGCTTAAATTTATGGCATTCGTATCAATTAATTAAATTATAGAAGAATTTTATTTATTTTTTAAGTTTTAGGTTTTTGATTATAAAAAAAAAATATTTTTTATAAACAAGAAGTGTTCATATGCAGCACAAATTAAGAATCGTTTATTATTTATAATTATAAACTTCGATAGTCATCAAATATTTGAATATTTTTTTTTAAATAAAAAATAAAAATTTTATAAAAAATTTTTCATATTATTCAAAATTAAAGTTTGCTACAATAAAAAAATTGTAATTTTATTTAAATTTATTTTTATTTAAATTTATTATTTAAGTCATTAGTGTAAAATTTAATTTTTAATGTTTAAAGCGATTTTAAAAATTTTTAATCTGAATTTTTTTTTGGTGGTCAAATTTTTACATAGTTGATATGTCCCCAAACACAGCACCATCAGAACCCGACAAGAATAATTGGGTACTTGGGAACTGAGAGTAATTGGGGTCCCCAAACAGCAGCAACCTCTGAATTTTTGTTTTTAAGAGCTATAAAATTAATTTCATAATTAAATGATCAAACTTACATTGTTTTAATTGCTATTCATATTAATTCATATTTAGATTGTTTAAAAAAATTAGAAGAAATCTTAAAAATTGACCATTTTAAGTATAATATTAATTTTAGCTATAAGCTTAAATATATATTTTCGAAAATTCTGATCATCAAATTATTGATATTTTTGGGTTCAGCTCGTCAAGATCTTTAAGAAAATATCCTATATTTAAAAATCTTTATTTATTGCATATAGCCCCATATTCTTTCTTTTAAATTATTCTTGGCCTGACAAACCGACTTGACCAAGTAAAATTAATTCCCATGAGGACATTTTTTTCATCATCAGCTCTGGGCTTTTTGACTCAACAGAAGCTTACAACTTTACAGTTCAAAATAATAAGTAGAGACATGTCAAGACTTGGGTCTTAACACTTATTCAGAAGCAAAAAAATATAAATAATAAAACATTTTTGTTTTAAAGTAAAAAATAAACAATTATTAATAATTTGAAAAAAAGAAAATAACAAAAATAAAATTTTTAAAATATTTTGAAATGCCAGATTTTAAATTATTATTACATGTATGAACACGCTTTGACATTTTTGATGTTAAACTTGTTAATTTTTGGTGGTTTATTACAGAGTTGTTACTCAAGTCGCTAGTTTTCAAGTCTTACGACCAAAAAGTCAAGTCAAGTTTAGACTTGACTTTTTCAGATTTTTTGGATGATTTTTACTGAGATGATTTTTTTTTGGTCACATTCATAATTTTATTTCAAAATTTTAAAAATAGAATCGATTATAATAAATTGATTAAAATAGCCAAGGTAAAAAACACATCAATTAAAAGAGCAACATTATTTTAGCAAAATATCTTTATTAATTAAATAAAAATGAAAAGTTCAAAATAGAAAGTGTTTTTAAATCAGGACTGAGCCATTCTGTTCCATCAATTGTTAGACTGGTGGAAGAATATAACTAAGGTTTCGAATCAAGATATATTAAATACCCAACTCCATTGTGTAATTGCTACCTTACTATTTCTTCTTTTTTTCCTGAATCATCAAATATTTAAAATATGTATTCTATTACTCTCTATCAAAATTTATCTAATTTTAATTCTAATATTTCTCTATTTTTTAACTTATATTATTTTTATTTTATTTAACTTTATTTTAATTTTTTTTTAAATCTGAAGGAGCTTAAACTCGGTACAGATATACAAATAAATAATTATATTTAATTTAGAGTCAATTAATTTTTTTATGCAAAATTTAAATAATTGGGGACAAAGTTTAAAAATTGGAGTATTTTATTCAAAAAAATGGGGTATTCATTTCAATGGCTCATTATTTATATATTTTTTTATTATTATTTAATTAGTTCCTTTTAATTTAACTATTTTAAATTGTTTATTTTTTTGTGCGCTCAATTAATATAGAGCCTGTTATGTAGACTTCTCAATAAGAAGCTTGTTTTGCTCAATTGGAAATCAGTACTAACATTCACATTTGGTAGTTTTATATTTATGTATATAAAAAAGAATTTAGTTATAATATTAAATGTTTAGTTTTTAAGGTTAATGATGTAAAATACTTTTATTTCTGGACGGTCCTATGACTCTGTCCAGTCAGACTCGCCAAGTTTTACTCGAGGTTTTCGGATCAAAACAATAAAGGTTTAAACAAAAACTTCATTAGAACACGAGGTCCGAATCCAAAAACTAAACCAAAACTATAACTCTTCTAAAAAAACTCTTAAAAACTAAATTATTTATCAAAACTATTACTCTACCTGTTTACCTGTCTACCTGTTTTTTTATAATTTTATCGTTCTCGATTGAAAAATCATCAATTTTGAGACCCTTTTTGAAATGTTGACAAAGATGATTTGTAAATTTTTCTCTTAAATCTAAATTTTGTTGTTGGACGACATTATTGCTCGGGTTAATAAGAGCATCCTCTATGTTTTGAAATTTTTCAATCATTTTTATTTATATATTTTTAAACAAATTTAAAAACTCAAATTAACACAATACATACACATACAACATAAATAGAAGAAATAATTCAATTTATAAAATTTTCGATTTAATTATTTAAAACTAAAAAGTTAATATTTTGCTTTTTCGTTTATTAGAATTTTATAATTTTATATTTTAATATGTCATTTTGCAAACTTAGTTTTTTCCACTAGATTATAGTTTGCCATTGGCATTTCGCGTAATGCCCAATTTCGCATTTTGAGTGTAACATATATAGAACTACAAAATGTGAATGTAAGTACTAGTTTCCACTTGAGCAAAACAAACTTCTTCTTGAGACGTCTACATAACTTGACCGTCCAGAGAATATAAAATTTACTGTTAATAAGCTGTAGTCTAAACAAAGTTCATTTGATTAGCGATTTAAAAATTTTAGTTTAAAATTTTTTATTAAGAAAAATTAAATTGATTTGGAAAAAAAATGGTATAAAAAAATTTAAAGTTGATAGCTTAAAAACAATAAGAGGAGGCTTTTTTTTGTTATATCAGAATTTTTCACATGAAATTTTCTCACTAACGTCTATAGTCAAACTGTTCCATTTGAATATGCCTTTGAGTTTAAAGTACTCGTTGAGCCTGCCTAAGCCGCTGTTTGATTTGACGCACAAAATTTTTAACTTTTTGATCACTTCGGTCTTTTGATGCTCTAAACTGTAGGTCTCTTGTTCAATAAAGTCATGTTTGATCAAAAATCCCCCGCTAGTCACTTTGAAAACAATGCGAATCTTTTTGTCTTTTCTGAGTCTCACATTTGTTCTAAAAATTTGAATCTCATTTCGGTTTAGTTGCACTGTTGCCATTTGATTAACTCCCAGGAAAAAGCTACTGTTTGACGTCATTCCTCTGATGGTGTCAAACATCTTGGTGGCATTTACTTGCTCTATTTCCACCGAGTACAAATAACTTTCTTGCCTAATTTTGTTTACCATTTTTCTGAAAAAGTCAGCAGCAAAATTTTTGGCAATGACAAAAGAAATTTTTGGACGGCTCGAACGCTGCTCGTCCGAGCTGAGCATTTTTTGCAGTACTTGAAGTCCATTGTGAATTGATGACTCTTTGGATTGTTTGAGATTAGATAGAATGTACAAGCCGAATTGTTCGGTGTTTGAGTAATCATCCTGTAGCCTTTTGAGTATGGCTGCATTTTTGTCCGTTGTCATTATTGCCAGTCGGACAACGCGCGGATCCAACATCAAAATCAAATTAAACACTTGTAGCTTAAACATATCGAATTGGTTCCGAAGGACATGATCAGATGTGTCAATAAGCAAGTAGAGATCGAGTCTGTGTGAGCTTTGTTTGTCTTGGGATTTGGATGACACAGTGAGCAGTAAAAGCAAGAAAATAATTTTCATCTAAAAAATAAAAATGATTTTTTTCAATGATTAATAGTTTATATAATTGAGAAAAAATTTCGCAATCAACCATACGTCAAAAGAGTGTATTCCGCCTTAAATACTTTTTAAATGAAAGTACTTGAAATACATGAGTTTTGTTTGAAAAACACGGCTATCTCAAGAAAGTTTCTATACGGAAAATCAAAATTTATTTTTAAATTTTGATTTCACTTTTTTTTTTTAAGGCTTATTCCGCTTGGTAATTCTTAATTCAATTTAACCTGAGCGATCTGAAAATGTTGGTTATTTCAAATTTACCTGTTGATTTCGTTTTCATTAGTCATAAAACTTAATTTTTGAAAATGGTAAAATTCCTTTATTTTTGAAATAAAAATATTACAAATTTAAACAATCTTTTGATAATTGATCATCTATTAGTTTTATTAGTAATAATTAATTGATTATGATTGTTTCCAAACATTTTAAAAATCTAATCTGTAAATATTGAGAAATTTTAAATTGATTCAAATGCTGGATTTTTAACTTTCTTCTTTTTTTTTTAACTTTACCTTTATTAAATTAAACTTAAAACAAAAGTACTGTGTATTTTATAATTTATATAATTTTTTCTTGAATAAAAAAATCTCAAATTTTTATTTAATTTGCAGCAAAATAAGCTGAAAATGAGTCACATTTAGTTTTATGTGATTTTAAAATTGTGATTGAATTTTTTTAATTTAGTCTATAATCATTGATAGGCTAAACAATTGCATTAATAACATGACAATTTAAAAAAATAAAATGATTTAAAATTTTTAAATGCATTTTTTTTTAAAAACGATAAATTAATAATTAGATCCTCTGTGCTTTAGAATTCATTCTTTTCTCTAAAAATTTCTCTAGACTTGTCTTTAGATTCTCTTTTGATCCCACAGCAGCACAGGCGTCTTTTGTTTAAATTTTAAAATCGAGTGGTTATAAATTGTCGTAATTGCTTTTGATATAGGCAAAATTTAATTTTAATTTTTTTTAAACTTTAATTAGTTTATGAATTTAAAATTTTTTTTTTTAAATAAAATCTCATTAATTTTGTCCGGTTAAATTGGCAGGTTAACGTTCAAAAGATTAAATCAAAATTTTGATATAATTAAATAAAGATTTATTATAGAAAAAAAGACATAAATAAATTAATTGATTAAAATGTTTTCTTTAATTGAATAATTATTCTTTTTTTTATCGTCCAAATAATTGACTCCATTTGTGCACAATATTTTTAGTAAAAATTTCACAGAAATAATAAAAAACCCAAAGATAAAATTAACAATAATATCAATTTTGTGTCAGTTTTTTTATTTAAAAAAAACATAAATAGTAAGAATACCAACAAAGAAATTAATTTTTCCATTTACTCAATAAAAAAAAATATTTTTAGTAAAAAAAAAACAAAAAAAAATATAACCAAGAAATTTAATTTTTTTTCTTAGTACAACCATTTGGACAATAAAAACCTCTTTTTTTCTTCATTGAAGTCATTAAAAATAGTGACTGTTTAATATTACCCCAATTCAAAATTCAAAATTTTTGAGAAAATGTCTTTTTTTCGAAAAATCCAAAATTTAAAAAAGATTTTATTTTTATAACAATTTAAAAATAACTATTTTTTTAACCAATTTATTAAAAAAATAACTTTCTTAAATTTTCGATTTTTCGAAAAAAAACCGGTATTTTACGTAATTTTTCGTAAAATACTGTTATCAAATCACCACTGTATTTTTTTAATTTATCAATTAATAGTTCTGTCTTTTTTGTCATCTATAATTTTTTCTATCTTTAGATAGTCAACCAAATTAGCAATGCAATTGTTAATTTATCATTGATAAAAAATATTTGTGAACAAAATAATTTTTAAATTATTGATGATTTTAAGTAATTTTAAATTTTATTTTTTATGAATGGTCAGAAAAAAAATAAAATTATAATAGATTAATAATGAAAAATATGCAAGTATTTTATTTTTCGTATTTAAAAAATTTCGAGAATTTATATTAAATATAATCTTTTAAGATCTTTGGAAAGAAATGTTCTAATTTTATTTTAATTATCAGATCTTAAAAAGAGTTATTGAGACTTTTTGGCTAAAGAGTAATTTAAGAAGCGAATATGAAAATTGACTTGAAAAATTTGTGTGTATATTTTTTTGTGAAAATAATGTTTTAAAATTTTGGAAAATTTATTCTGAAAAATTGGTAGAATCTTGGTTATTAAATCGCCACTGTATATTTTTTCTTAACTTAATATTAATAATAATAATAATAATTTAATAGGAATAAAAAAAAAGTTTTTATAAAAAAAGACATTTATTTTTAATTTCAAAAAACGATCGGCGCGTTTCGACCAAAAGTGGCCTTCTTCGGGATCTAAGATCTGAGAATAAATGATTTTTTAATATTATTTGAAGGTATACAAAAAATTATTTAAGAAAGCATTTTTAGAAAAAAATAAAATAAAGAAATTAAAATAAAAGAAAATAAAAAATTTACAATAAAGTGTAAAAGTAGAAGAAGTAGTAGTAGTTTTAACTGTAGCTGTCTGACCACTGAGTGTGCTGATAAGGCACACTAAGACAGCCGATGTGATTGATTGCTGCTCATCCAGTAATCAATGCCTGCTTTAAAGATATTAATATTGGGGGCTTCAACTAATTCATTTGGCAGCGAGTTCCATATGTTAGCGGATCTGTTAAAAAAAAATTTATCTCTATGCTGGAGTCTCGAAATTTCTTTATGATATTTGAAGCAGTGACCTCTTTCTTGGTTTTTTGTGACATTAAAATTGTTGCTTTTTTCAATAAATTCTATTCCATGCATGAACTTGTATAATTGAATTTGATCACCTCTTTTTCTTCTTTCAACCAGATTTGGAATGCTTAAAGCCTTCAATCTGCTTCCATACGGTTTTTTTCTAATTGAAGAAAAAAAATGCGTAGCTCTGCGTTGAATCATTTCAACATTCTCACAGTCAGACTTAAGAATTGGAGGCCATACAGGCACTGCAAATTCCAAAAGAGGACGAACAAAAGTGAAATACAAAGACCTTAATAACTTACAATCAAAACTAGTGAACGATTTCCTGATGCGACCTAACATTTGATTTACTTTTTATGTAGCCTCTATCACTTGATTTTTCTATTTAAGATTTGTATTGAAAATAACTCCAAGAATTTTATTATAGACGTGCAAAACTTATAGTTTTTATATATTCAATTTTTTGGTATTTTTTTTTATTTAAAATAGGAATTTGAAACTTCAGAAGAACATTTATTAACTCAGTTTCGGTAGATAATCTTTTAATTTTATGATCTAAATTCGATTTAAGTGTAAAAATCTCTAAATGATCTTCTGAATAATTTCAGCTATTTAAGTGAATTGATACTTCAGAAAATCTGTCAAAATAACTTGTAATGTTTTACTGATATTTTGTCTAAAATAATTTATGCTGTAAAGATGTTGTCCAATTCTTTGTTTAGCTTTTTTAATTGATCCACCTCAAAAGAAAGCACTAAATTTTGAACATATTATAATATATAAAACTCTAGTAGATTGACAATTTTAGTTGGTTTGAAATGGAATATAAAATAATCTCTAAATTTTAAATAATAAAAAATTTTATTTGTAAAAACACAAGTTTACGAACACTTAAATTACACTTATCATTGAAAAACTTAGCGAAATTACCCAGTTTAAAATTTAAAATCAAAAGGAAACATAAGGAATAATAATAATAATAATAATAATAATAATAATAATAATAATAATAATAATAATAATAATAATAATAATAATAAGAAAATTTGCTCAATACACTAAAATAAGTCTGCAAAAAACTCTGCAAGTTTCTGCATTTTGCACGCCATTAAAAACTATTCAAATCAATTGTGCAATTTTTGTAGAAGAATTATTACAGACATATATTTTCGGATTAAGCTTAACATTAAACATTTTACAGAATTATATTTTTTATTTTATTAAAAAAGTTATTCAAGTTTTTTTGAATTTAAATGATCGAATTCTCTGTATTCCCTCTCAAGTGTATCTAAAGTGTTTTTAAAGGGTTGAACCGTTAATTTCATTTATTACTATAAATAGGGTTAATTTTCTATTTGATTGATGTTTAAAAAAATAACTTTTTAAAAATGCCGAGTTTTGAAACAATTAGAAGATGAAGAGGCAAAAATGTTGAACAAAAAGAGAAAAAAAGTGACAAATATCAGTGATGAAGAAGATGAAGAAGAGTCTGAAATTGTAAAATTTCCACTGAACGAAAAAAAAAGATGTTTCAAATTTAAGTATTTGGAAAAGTCAAACCAAATCTAAACAAATGGATTTCTTGTGAAAAATGTAACTAGTGGTCTTGTGGGAAATGCCTTCAAAGAGGCTTTGATCTAACTATGGAATTTTTTTGTTCAAAAAAGTGTTCTAAATGGTAAACGTTCATAATAGAGAAAAAACTTTTTAGAGAATTTTTATTTTAGAGAAAAAAAAAAAGAGATAATTAAGTGTCAATTATTATTATTATTATTTATTAGTTTAAAGCCCCATAGGCAAGATTACAAAAAAATTACATTAAATTCGAGATAAATTAAAAAAAAGAAAAGAAAGAAAATTGCACCAGTGTTACTAAGTAAAAAAGTTTACCCTCAAAAGATCATTTAAAATTTTATAAAAATAAAAGTAATCCAATTTTAGTTCCATATTGATTGTCAATATTAAAGAGATTAAATTTATTAGAGAAAAAAAATATAATAGAGAAAGTAAACTAGAGAATTTTTTTTAGAGAAAAAAATAGCGACAAAAATTAATCAATTAGCAAATAAGCAAAGCCACGAATAAATAAATCTAAATTGTTATTATTATAATCCAAAACTTGTCGTTTTATCTTTTCTTCTTTTTTTTTAACTTTTAATGTCATTGACTTTAATAGATTACCAGCAAACAACATTAACAAATCAGACTCCGTATTAAATTTAAACTATTGATTAATGAAATTGAAATTGAAACTTTGGTGATTTTTCTCTATTTTTTTTCTCTCTTTTGTATTTTCTCTATTTTTTTTCTCTATTTTGATAGTTTACCTTCTAAATAGATTAATTTTGTTTTAAAATAGAAAACATATATTTTCTTATACTTTTTTTTGTATTTTAATTGCTTGAATTTATGAAATTCACGGATATACCCCAATGTTAATTTTGAAGCGCTAATGAAACTTTTTTATTTTAACTATAACTTTTAAACCGTTCTTTTATTTTAAATAAATTTTTTTTTTAATTAAAGACAACATTCTCTTTTATTATTTTATATTTTATTTCGAAAAAAAAAATCTCACAGCTAATTGGCGATCAAATAAAACAATTCATGGCTTTACCCCGTTTGACTTTATATCTTTTATATATTGGTATCATGGTTATTAAACTCATTTAAAATTTGTTCTAGAACTGAAAAGTTATGGTCTTTTTTTTTTTAGGTTTTTGCACGTTTTAGAAAAATATATACTAAAAAAACAGCCTAGTTCATTCAATTTTGATTCAAATTGAATAAAATGGTACCAAATTAAATCTGAAAAAAATGAATTCAAAATAAATTTTTTTTCGTAAAGTTATCAGCATTTAAAGGTTTTTTTGCAAATCAAAAAAAAAATTAAAGAATTTGTAAGAGTTAGCTTTTAAGAGCACCAAACTTTCTTAAATAATTATCAATTTCGAGATACAGGTACTTAAAATAAAGCTAATCAACTAAATTTTCTTAATCTTTCTTTACAACTACAAACTACAAATTTTGATTCAGTTGGAATGGATATACCAATACAAGCTAACCGAAAAAAGGGAAGACCAAAAGATACAACTGGAGCGCTCGAACATCAATCAAAAGAAACACAAGCTTCAACTTCAGCACCAAAAGGAATTGAATCTGATGACGATTCTAATGATAAGTCAATACAAGAAAATGTATCCAAGAGACCAAGAATAGATTCAGTTACACAAGGACAAGAAATGTTTTGTGAAAAATGTGGAGTTAAAATGACTAAGAGAAGATACTGGGCTTGTCCAAATAAATGTGGTAAAAAATAAAATTTTTTGTGGTAGAAATAAAAAAAAGTTTTTTTTAATACTTTTGGTATTTTTCTAATTAATTTGGTGTCAATGTGAAAAAAAGTGTCATTTTATTTTTTTATTTTTTTTTCTTATTAATTGGTGTTATTCTAATAAAATTGATGTAAAAAAATTAAATTTTGGAGTATTTTATTCAATATTTGTGGTATAAACAATTAATATTTTGGTGTTTTTTATTTAAAATTTGGGGTATCGATTTTATAGAGCCTCTGTAAAACACACATCTGATACATCATTCCACATCACACATCTGACAGATAGCATTAGACTCTTTTTTTCCTTAGCTTTAATTCCTAAGCTTAAAGTCAAAGTCCGGGCTTTAAATTTTTTATCAATTAAAGTTCAACTGAAAGACTTTAATTTTTTTATTTTTTTTTAAATTCCGGACTTGGATTTTCTAAATTTCTAATCAGTTTGAATTTTTCTAAATAACTATGCCTGTTTTCTATTACCACATATTCCTTTTGTCGAGTAAACTCTCTTAGTTTTAATCAAGTTTTTTGAGCTGCCGGTTCATCCAAGGTGGCTGTTTCTTATGTCTCCGTGGGAAAACTCATACATTTCGTTTTAGGTCCAAGTAATGATTATTTTATTTGTGAAATTTTGTACTATTGTACAATTTAAAACAATTTTAGATAGTAAAGCTATTTATTTTCAATAAATATTAGATTTTTTATTTTTCTTCAATTTTTTTTATATTTTTTTACGAAATTATTAATAAAGCTCAACTTTTTTAATCGATTCTATATTTTAAATAAAGGCATTAAGGTTTGCAAAATATTTTTTAGGAGAATAATTTTATTTATAGTAATTTGCAAAAGTAAAACACACCTTAAGATTGAAAATTTGTTAAAAAAATGTGTTACCTCTAGATTCAAAATGATATTTTTTGAAAGATTGTTTAAAAATTATCGGCGGTCCTACTCGCTACAAGAAGCCTTGTTTAAACGTTTTTTAAGTTTTTCAAAATATTTTTTAATTTAAATTAAACATGTTTTTCTAAAAATTTAGCTCCATACTTAACTGTTATTCAAAAACTTTTTTTTTAAAGATTAAAAAGTGAATTTTTCAATTCTAAATATGGTTTCTTTAGATTTTTATTATCTGAGAAATCGTCATTTAAGCACTGGAAAGACCGATGTTTAATACCTTTAAAGCCTAGAGGGAGTCAAAAAAGCTTTTATCTTTTTTGTGCAATCTTATTGTTCTCTAGAAGATTTTAAAAATATAAGAGCGCTTCAAGTGTAAATAATAGGTTGAAATTTGAAATTTATAATTTTTGAATAAAAACATTAAATATTTAATTATAATTGTCAAAAAAAAAATTTTATCCTAATTTTTTTTCATTTAAGGCAAAATATTTTACAGCTTTTAAAGATTTACTTTTCCAATTTTCCAAGAAGTATCTGGCAACAAACTATGCTTTATGGCCTTTTAATTAAAAAAGGATTTTTTAAAAAAATTACGTTTTAAAGTTTTTAAATTTAAGTTTAGTAGTAGTAGTAGTATCTGCAGTATAGATATTTCTATCTAAACTAACGCTCAAAAGCTTTTAGCCTTACAAACTAAGGCTTTGGCAGACTTTGCTTTTCACCATTCCAAAAACTTCATTGTCAATGACTGCTTTGAAGCTATTTATTGTTTGCACACTAACAGCATTAACTGATAAGCTATTCCATAATTTTACGCAGCGATTTATTAAGAAATTATATCTTAAAGAGCCTCTGCGATTTATTTCTCGAACCAGTCTATCGTCATGTGGTCTTCTTAGGCTTTTGACACTACAAGCGAAATTGATTCCATTAGTTAAAGATACTTTTTCAAAACCTTTTAAAATTTTAAAAGTTTAAACTTATTTGTTTTATTATTTCTTTCTTCAAGAAAGATGCATTTTATTTTTTTTAAACTTGATTTTCATTCATCTTTAATTCCTAGATAAACAATAATTATTAAAATTAAATTTAATTTGAATAGGAAAAAAAATTGAAAGCAGTTCATCTAAAAAATAAAAATAAAAAACATAGTTTTTTAATTTTAAATGAATGATAAAACAAGTATACTTTTGAATAGTTTATTAAATAATCGTTGAGCTCCAAAAATTTATGTAGTTAATGTAATAACTAAGATATCTCTCTCAAGCACTGAGAATGGAATCATAATTTATCCTCATGAGTTCGTGTCTAGAACACGGGCTTATAATTAAGACAAGATGTGAGCTATTATATAAATGTTTATATCAGCATCTAGAAGCGTTTATCTTCTAAGATACTTGATAAGTATATTAATTCTTACTTATCATTGCGCATCAAGTGATGCGTAGGGTGAATTACTAGTTCGGACATAATTTTTTAGGTATCATAGCCAAGCTCCCGAAATCCTGCCTTGTTCAAGACTTAGATTGAAAAGAAAGACTTTATCGTTTAAGGAGTTTTGAGGTAAATTTTTTAACATTAAATTATGAATTTGGTCAAGCTCTGATGCTGCTTCATGTCTCAAAAAAAAAAAAAAACTGGCAAATTTTAGGAACACTCGAAATGAAGAAAGAGATTACTTTACTGAAAACACACTTTCAATTGATGAGCTGAATGACAAAATTACAAAAAATCATTTTTGCCTCACAAAAAAGCATACCTTATCAATCAGAGAGAATTTACAAAACCAGTCTACCACCGGACATTATTAAACTAATCAAAGAACGAAGGAAAATTAGAAGAAACTCTCAAAGATCTTAAAAAATTTAAAAAAAAAAAAAAAAGATTCAAAAACTTAACTTCTGAATTAAAAATCTCTCTAAAAAAAACAAAATTGGTTCGATTTTATTCATAAAATGAGGAAAATCCACTGTCAAGCAGGCCTTTTTGGAAAAAAATTAATAAATTTAGGTCACAGAAAGGATCAAAATTGATTTCAACTTCCCAAATAATAAGGAATTAAAAAAAGATAAAGAAAAAGTAAAATGCTTCAGAGAAATACTATCTTTAACATTTATTAATTTCAATGATCCTATCAAAAAAATGAACTAATCTTGACTTTAAAAGACTATATAGGGAAGAGGCTTAAGGTCCTGACCAAATACATAACTTAATGCTAAAAAATTTACCCATAAATTCAATATAAAAAATCTTAAATCTATCTCTTCGACTAGGTATAGTTCCGAAATCATGAAAAACTGCGAAAATTACTATGATTCAAAAAAAGTCTCTACTTCACAAAATCCTTCTAATTATAGACCAATTAGTATAATAAGTTGTCTAGGAAAGTTAATTGAGCGTATAATCTACTCAAGACTATACAATTTTCTAGAAAAAAATTCATTACTTATCCAAAAGCAATCTAGATTTAGGAACTTTCGATAATTTTCATCTTTTGATTCAGAAAATTTTAGAGTCATTTAATAGAAAGAAAAGAGTTTGTTCCTTTTTCTATGACAGTTCTAAAGCCTTTGATAGGGTTTGGCATGAAGGATTAATTTATAATTTGATTAAAATAAATCCACCACACTTCTTAATTTAATGACATGGACATTAAAGGTAAATTTGAATGACCACTTGAGCGATGAATACCAAATTATTGCAGGTGTTTCTCAAGGCTCAGTTATTGGTTCTCTTTTATTTAGTCTACACAATAAATGAGATAAGGAGGTAGATTAATTCTTATTAGCTAGTAAATTAGTCCATCATGCCACTCAATATTTGAAACATTCAAAATTCAGAATGCATCAAAACACTCACAGGTCAAACTAATTTTGTTTAGTGTCTTCTTTCATTAGATCAAAATATTATGGCGAGGGGAAGTTGGGATGAGACAATCAAAATTTGGAAATTTGACTAAATTCTAATTGACCTTGTCAATTATTAATATTTTATATAATTTTTTAATGTTTGATTAAATAAAAAATAATTAAAAAAAAAAGGAAAAAAGAAGGAAAAAAAAAACTCCATCAAAAGATTTAGAAATGTCAAAATAGAGACAAAACACTTTTTCCTTTCTTTTAAAGGACTCCGCAACTTTCTGAAAAAGAAAAAAAGAAGAGTTATCTGCAGTACGTCTATGTTTTCTAAATCCTGATTGTTCATGAATAAGTAGACTTTTAGTCTCAAGAATATTCTAGTGAAGATGATACGTTCAAGTAACTTTTCAAGGTAACTTGTCATGTCATACAAATTGGACGATAGCTGTTAGGGTTCTGAGTGCGAGATGTTTTCTTGGGGATCATCGTTATACTTGCTATTTTCCAGGATTTTGGAACTTGACCAGACTTGCGCAAAAGTTAGAAAAAAAAGTAATTTTAAAGTCTTTTCAAAGTCCAGTCACTGACTTGACTTTAAAAAAGTCATATCAAAGACTTGGAAATAAAAATGGCCGCCTTAGTAATTAGATGGAACGGCAAAAAATTTATTTGGCCGCCTTAATAACTACATGGAACGGCAAAAGACTTATTTTTAAAAAAACAATTTTTCAAGTCAAGTCAATCAAGTCAAATTTTAAAACTTTTTTTGAAGAAAAAAATTGACTTTATGACTTTTAAAAAACTCTGAACTTTACCTAGTTCTAAACTCATATTAATAAGTTGACTTATTTCTAATTAAGTCTCTTTGGGTAAATGTTTTAACATTAAGTTGTGGATCCGATCTAAGCCAGACCCTGCTCGCTCTTTTAGTTTTATTAAGGTATTTGTAATTTCTAAAAGGATGATGAGTTGTTTTAAATTATTTTTTACGTTATTATTTAAGAGATCTCTTGTTATTTTTGAAACTTCACTATAATCATCAGATTCAACAAAATCAAGATGAGGACTAAAGGTTGTAGCTAAAAGATCACCAAAGATTTTTTCTTTATCTGTGTCTGAATTATATTCTTTTCGATTTTTAAATAATGATGGTATTTGTCTTGTGAGTTTTTTTGACCTGAACTTATTTATTTTCCTCCAAAAAGGTCTACTGGACAGAGGATTTTTTCCTATTTTAAAAAAAATCAAAATAAAGTTTGATTCATTTCTTTTTGTAAGTGAAATAAAGAAAAACAAACAGTCAATCAATTATTGTGTCAAATTTTTGTTTTCAGGTTGAAATTTACGGTCAGCTAATTGGCCATCGAAATTTTTTTTTCTTTATAGTTAGCAAACTTTTTGGGGACTTTTATTGGCAATACATAAAAAGCGTCTAAATTATTCGATAAATTTGATTTATTTTACAAAAATTTTAAATTTAAATGAAAAAAATTCAATTTGAATTAAATTTTTTTTTTTATGTAAAATTTGAATTTTATTTAAAAAAAAATATTTCGTATTTTTATTTTTATTTTTAAATAATTAAAAAAAATGAAGTGTTAATCAGTCTTGAAAATTTTTTTTTTGCGGGACTTTTATTGACAATAAATAAAAAATTTTTATCATTTTCCTGAACTTTTAATCTAGCTAGAATTGCATGCCAAATCGCACCTTTGCTATTAAAAATATTTTTCTAATACAAAAAGTATTCTAGTTTTAGCAGAGGAGGTGGCGCATTGTGATGACCGCTAATAATTTATTTGCTCCAATTTGGCAGTCTATTAAAACAAGAGTAATTTATTTAAGTGATAATAATAATTAATACATAGTTAACCCAGTTTGATATCTAAGACCAAACGAGTTGATTTAGTTTTCCGGTCGTTAGGATTTAGAGTTTTTTCTTTGTTTCTCGACTGGTCGACAAAAGCAAATATTTGTCGTCAATTTGTAAAACATGATAGTAGAACGCCTTGGCACTGAAGCGACCTAATTTACAACAAATATTAGCCCTTAGCAACCAAAATTGAGCCTGTGCGCATAAATTATATCCGCGAGACAAAATCGTGGTCATCATGCTCACAAAACCGTCTATTCGAATTACCTTTTCTCTCTCTCTCTCTCTTTCTCTCTCTCTCTCTTTCTCTCTCTCTCACACAAAGGTAAAATCATAATTTCTCGACTAGAAATAAAATTAAAAACAAAAAAATTAGCATCAAACACATTTCTTTTGTGTGCATGACCACTGCTACTTCACATTGCCACGCAATCACCCAACCACTGGTCACGTTACACAAATAACTCATTCATCTATTTTTTTCTTCTAGACAAAACGAAACAAAGAGATACAAAAAAAAATAAAGAAAAAAAAAAAAAAATCCATTCTCTTGGGCATCATGGAGGTAATCGTGGAGTACGGGTACGAGTCGCAGAACGCGGACGAGCTCAGCATCAAAAAGGGCGACAGAATCCGTAACGTGACGCGCAAAGAAGACGGCTGGTACGAGGGCGAGCTGGTGCACACAGGTCAGCGGGGCGTCTTCCCGGACAACTTCGTGAAGCCGGCCAAGAGCTCGGCCAAGAGCCAGCCGCCGAGCGAAGAGCGCAACAAGCCCGGCTCGCCCAAGTCCGCTCCGGCGGCGCCACCGCCACCCGCCTTCCAGGCCCGAGTGCTCTACAGCTACGTGCCCGTCAACGACGACGAGCTCTCCATCCAGCAGAACCAGGTGGTGACCGTGCTGCGTCTGGTCGAGGACGGCTGGTACGAGGGCACGCTGGAGGGCAGGCGCGGCGTCTTTCCGTCCAACTACGTGCAAAAGATGGACGAGGACGCCAAGAGAAAAAAAGTGTTCGGCATCGGCTTCGGCAACATATTCTCCGGCAAGCAGATCGAGCTCAAGACCAAGGAGACGCTGGTCACGGCGGACAAGAGGCCGCGCGCCAAAGTCCTCTACGACTACGAGCCGATCCAGCCGGACGAGCTGCGGCTGGTCCGCGACCAAATCGTGTTCATACTCGAGCGCAATTTGGACGACGAGGGCTGGTGGCGGGGCGAGAACGCCAGCACCGGCGACGTCGGCGTCTTTCCGGACAACTTTGTGCAGCTGATCGACGCCGCCACCGACGACAAGGTCAGAGCGGACGCGCTCAACTCGACGGGCTCGTCGGCCGCCTCTTCGTCAAACAACTCGTTGCAGCGCGAGGTCAAGGCCGACGAAATGGCGGGCGAGCCCGACCGGCTGAGCAGCTTTAAGAAGGCGCGGCCCGGGCACCGGCGGCCGCCGTCCTTCCGGGCCAAGAGGGCCGACGCTGGCCCCGACCCCGGGACCCCTGTGGCCGGGTCGCCGCCCGTCCTAGACGACTTGAGTGCGCTGCGGCAAGAGGTCGAGACGCTCAAGGTCAGCGCTGCTGAGGCTCATAATGAGAGCGAGCGGGTCAAGGTGCAGCTCGATCAATTGAAAAAGATCAACGAGGAGCAGACAAAAAAAATGACCATGAAGATGAACGAGCTGATTTTTGAGATTGACGAGGAGAAGAAGACCAGACTGGCTCTGCAGGTAGAGCTAGAACGACTCAAAAAAACCATTTTGCTTAATAGTTGAATTTTTAGATCACATTTTTTTTTTTTAATTTGGAAATTTTTTTTTTTGTTGGCAAATTTTTGATAA
>QEOQ01000274.1:679504-700571 GCA_010279815.1 Brachionus plicatilis | reverse complement strand
AGGGTCAGCATACTGGAGAGATAAAAAATCCGAAACCAGGAATAAGAAGAGCTTTTCAAATTTTAAATATAATTAATAAAGCTATTTTTATTAAGGTTTCCTGTTTTGGTCTACTGACCCTAAAAAAATTCGTGACCTGGTTGTTGATGGATTTAAATGGGGGAATCAAGGTGCCAAAAACTGTTTCCCTCTAATAATCCAGTTTTATTTAATAGTTATTATCATTTAGAAAATAAAAATGAGGAAATAACAAAAGATTTTGTTAAATATGTTTACATTTTGAATGGCCAAGATATACCTGTTTTGATTCATTACTTGGGAAAAAATGAAAATGAAAGTGAAGAAAAGTTTTCTTCAGGGCCAGTTAAAAGAGCACTTGTCCCAAAATCCTCCTACCAAAGTTTATAAATCACTGTCAAAAAAAAAGGCCACCATTTATAAAACTTTAAAAAAACATGATTCTTAGTTGATTTGGTTACAAAAAATTCTATTCTGGGGTCTGTTTGGTTCTAGGATATTAATTTTTTTTCAAAAAAAGACACTATAATTAAAAAAAAAATCCTTTCAAAATATATTTAATTTAAAAAAGTAACTCTAATTTGGTTTTTTCTCCTTTTCAAATTACGTATCTTTTTATTATTGTAGATTATTTAATTTGAAAAATTATTCTTTTGTTATTATATAATCATTTGTATTTTGAATATTTGATTTTTTTTAAATTTTAAATATTAAGATTCATTGAGTTTTTTTCTTTTTTATGTTTTTTATGTGTGCAATATTCAAAGTTGCATTTAATATCAAAGTCTGTTGATTTGGCAGAGTTTAGCAGAAATTAAATTTCAATAAAACCGTGAGTGGTGCATTTTGCCGAGATTTTGCAAATCAAAAGCAGACTTTTAAAGTTGATACAATTTTGAATGATGCGCCATTCTGTATTCACAGAATTAATTTTTAAGTTATTAAATTTTTTTACACTTTGTTCTATTCTATTGTACTAAACTTCACAAAACCAATTTATTTAATTATCAAAATGAAAGATAAAAATTTTATAAATATTGCACAAAAAATATAAAAATGTAAAATTATTTTCAATTTGCCTGTAATTGACAAAATTTTTCGTTTAAATTTTTTTATTTTAAGTATTTTTGATACTGTTTGAATTTAACTTTTTTTAATTTCTAAATTATTCGATGATTTATATTTTTGTTACAAAATTTTACCAAAAATCGTGTTATTTTACGTAAAAGTAAGAAATGGTAATGACTGTTGAATTTTTGTTAAATTTTTAAAAATAAAATTAATTAAATATTTATTATAAAGTTTTATTAAATAAAACTTACCAAAAAACCTTGAGTAAAAAATCCATATTTTTTGATTAATTAAAAATTTAAATATTGTATTGGAATTTTCGTTTGAAAATTAACAATGCCGGATAAAACTCAATACGAAGATTAATAAAATTCAAATAGATTATTCAAATATTACCAAAGTTTCGAAATAGAATAAATTTAAAAAAAAAAAAATCCTAAAATTTTTGACAGATCAGAATAAAGACTAGATTGGTTTTAATGTTGACAATTTTTTGAAAATTTAATCTATCTCATCTTTTTTTTTTATCTTGATTATTAACTCATTCACATTTATCATTTAAAAAAAAAAAAATTTAATAGATACTAAACTTTTTATTAAATCTTTTTTATTTTTTAAATTAAGTTTTAATTTTTTTGTTTTTTTTAAATTTGTGACCATTAGCTTTTTTTTTACCAGGCTTGTCGAAATTGTCATTCTTATTGTTTGAATTTTCAAAATGGCTTTCAACGTCAACCGATTTTTTTTCATTCATACGCTTTACAGTTACATACCCTGAAACTGGTAATTTTAATGCATCAGTCCATTCTTTTTCACTTCCCTTAATTTCATACTGTTTTAGATCTACGTCTAAAAGTTGCTTTTTACGCTCCAGCTCTTGCTCTATCACTTTATCAGATGCTTCTTTTAGCTCTTCTTCCAAACTTTGTTTCAGAGGCTGCATTTTATCTTGGTCCTTCTTCATTTCGGAGTCCGGTTTAAACAACATCTTGTCTATTTGACTAATCTGTATCTCTTCTAGTAGAGATATAAACTTTTTGATCACTTTATTGAACATGGCAAGTAGCTGATTTGGAGGTAGTTGAAGCTCTTTTTCGAGCTCTTCGACGCTTTTTTTCTGCAAACCAACTCCCAGCAATATTGCCGACTGCACCAATGAAACATTGAACTCTTCGCCCAGTTTGTTTGAATAGTAAAGTCTGGCAATGTCCGGCACCAAGTCTATTACCAGATGATAATCAACCAGATTCTGAGCGTACATTTCCAAACGTTTGAAATCATATGAATTGAATAAAGTGTCTGATTCTTCTTTGCTAATTTCTAATTTAAAATTTGTTAGTGATTTTTTTCTGAATTTTACTAGAATTTATGATAAAAATTACTTTTGATCTTTTCTGGGTAAATGTCTTGTTTCATCAAGCTGAGACACAGTGATGGTAAAAACACTTTGAATTGAAAGCCAAGTAGTGAGATGAAACGACGTCGAAAATCTTTGAATGAATTTAATTTTTTACTTTTTGTTCAAAAATTTTTGTCATATTTGAGCGATCATTAAAGGAATTTATTTTTGTTTAATGTCTTTTTTAAGAGGACTTAAGTATTTTCTAAAATGTAACAATGTTTAAATTTATTCAATAAATATTCAATAATTTTTTGTCCCTAAATAGTATTCCATGTCAATACAATATTATAAAAATTTAAAAAAAAAAGCTTTATTCATTCTAATTTTTTTATTAATTCGTAAAATTTATTTCATTTTTTTAAGTTTATTCTTTTCTTAACATTGAACACTTTAATTTTGTCTAAAAATGAAATAAAAAAGTATGATTTAAATGGAAATAACTTCGAAAGAAGTGATATTAAAGTTCGCCTTGTTACTAATAGAAGAAGGAAAATTTTTACGGGTATTAGAATGAATTTTTGTAAAAATTAATTTTTATTAAATTTTAAGCTTAATTTTTTAAAATACGAAAAATTTTAATTTTGAATAAATTTTCAAATAATTATCAATAGTTATGATTTTTTATTTATTTTTTTTGAGTATAAAAATGGCAAAATTACACAAAATATAATTTTACAAGTCATTTAATTCCAAAACTTGAATTAATATTAAATATTAATGACAAGAAGGTCTTTTAATAAGTATCATAATACCATCAAAATTTAAAATAAATATTCAGAGTTTTTCAATAAAAATTAAGTCAAACTCTTTAAAAGTTTTTTTCGAAAAAAAATTCAGTTGAATTGAAATATTTTTTTGAGATAAAGACTTAACTTTAAATTGTCAAAATTAATATTTAATTCTTTACCGTTCTATGCAGTCGTGGTCGCGTCCACATTTTTGCTCTTCCAGGGAGTTTTTGTGACGGCCACGTTTTAAGCCAAATTCTTTGAAATGACTTTTTTTTAATTTAAAGAAAAGTCTAATGATTTTAAAAAAAATTGATTAAATAATGAATTTTTTTCTGACTTTTGTACAAGTATAAAAATATTTAATTAAGATTTTTCAATTTCAAATAAAGAGGCCTTTTTATTTTAATTCAATAAAAGTGAAGATAATAGCAATCACCTATTTTTGGTCGCTCAGATTAATTTAAATACTCAAATATTTTACAAAATTTTTAATTTCTTTTATTTGTAAACTATTCTTAAGATTTGAATAAAACTTAAATTTAAAAATACTCTTGAATTCAGAAAAATGATTTATCTCTTGATTTTTTTAAATAAAAATACCATTTTTAAATTTAGTTATGGCTTTAAATTCTTTTTAGCATTAATTTAATTTTTTATCACCAAAATAAAAGGAACTGCGCCATTGCCATTAAACATTATTTACACTTTACGAAATTTTTTCTTTATTACAAAGAGTATTTTTATAAAAAATATTATTAGATAACAAAAGTATTTTTACTTCACGAGAGTTTTTTTAGACAAAAAAGTACTTAAATATCATAAGAGTATTTTTAGAATGCTAAGAGAAATTTTAGAAAAATCAAGGTATTTAGGCTCAAATCATGATCATTATAAGAACGATCAAACTTGATTATTTTTTTTATTTTCTTTCTAAATTAAAAATTCTAATGTCATTTATTTAAAATTAGAATAAATAAAGATTGGAATAAATCACAAATTTTCTTTAAACTTTTTTAATTTTTTTAATTTGTTTGCAAAATGAAAAAAAAAATATCTAAAAAGTTAAATAGAGTGTTCAAAAAAATTCTTTAAAATTCTAAATGAATAGTAAACACAGAGATAAAATTATTTTTTTAAAGTTAATGTTCAATTTTTGATTCTTAAAATGTTCAAATCAAGTTTAAAATAAGAAATAAATTTTTATTTGTTATAATTAATGGGGAGATACATTTTTGTATTTAGCATACTATGCTAAATAAAATGGTAAATTCTGCAACATAAAAATGCACATAACAGAGTAGTTGTCCCTAAAATGTGGATGTGGAAAATTGTTTATTTTATTTTATTAATTAAAAAAAATCGCTTTGTGAAGTTCAGGATAAAAGAACAGAACAAAATGATAAAAAATTGAATAACTTTTTTGTTAAAAATTTAAAATTAGTTCTGTAAATGCAACATGTTGCAACATTCAAAGTTGCATCAACTGTTGTAATGTTGTAATCACGAAACTAATTAAAAACTTAAAGAAAAAAAAGTTTTTCAATTTTTATTATTTGTTTCTGTTTTTTTTATAAACACAAATAAAACAAAACAAGTAAATCTAATCGACGGAAAAATTTTGATATAAAAAAAAAATTATTTTGTGCACAATTTCGAACATGATTAAAAACCAAGTTGACTTACAATTTTTTTTACACTTGGCTTAAGACATTTAAAATGTGAAAAATTTTCACAATTTTAGATTTTTAATATTTTTTTCAAATAATTAAAGCAATTGAAAAGAAAAAGTTAAATAGCAAAGCGCTTAAGACTTGATGAATTGAAATTTTTTCCATTATTTTTACTAATGCATAATGGATTTTTTTTATTCAAACTCAATAAAAAATTTTAAATTTTTTTAAATAAAAAAAATTATATTTTTCCGCATCCACATTTTAATTTTTTAGATTCGGCATTTTAGGGACAACCGTGCACACCATCGAAATGACGCTATTTTAGGTGGGTAATTTTTTGCAGACTTTTACACATTCTACCTTTAGATTTAATAAAGTATGTTAAAATCAAAAATGTGCCTCTGCACTAATTCCATTTAAATATAGAAATTTTCTTAATAGCTAAAGCTTGATATGATTATTTAGTTTAGAAATTTGCCATATGGTTTTTATTAGTAAACTAAACCATAAATGTAATAAAAAATTATCAAAAAGAGTATAAAAAATAACAAAATAAAAATAGCTTTGCTTAAATTTATTCAAACCAGAGTTGTTTTAATGTTATAAAGTCAAAGTCAAATGAAATTTTTGTTTTAAAAAGTCATGTGGCCGCCTAAAAAACTACATGGAAAATTTAAAAATTAATTTTGAATTAAAACTGACTTAATTTTTGAAAGATGATAAAATAAACAATTTATTATTTTAGTGGATTAAAAATTGATTGTAATGATTTAAGATTCGGAAATATGAAGAAATGTAAAATTTGTGACACACAAATGAAAAAAAAATATTTTTTTGTTTGAATAAATTTTTATTTTGTTATTTTTATACTTCTTTTGATAATTTTATATTAAATTTATGATTATAGAAATCAAAATATGGTTTGAATAAAAATTATTGTTAATCAGACTTGGGCAAAAGTCAAGTCATTTGACTTGACCTCAAATTTTTTTTTTAAAAAAAGTCAATTGACTTGACTTAAAATTTTTTTTGTTAACAAAAAAAATTTAAAGTCATGTCAAATGACTTAACTTTAAAATGACTTTTTTTTTTGACTTTTGCCCAAGTCTGTTGTTAATACAACTAGATTAGTGAAAAAAAATTTAATGTGCGATTGAAAATTTAATTTGTGGTTGTTTAAATAAATCGCTGATATAATTTACTATTTTTATGGTATTTCTTACCATTCTGGTGGTTTGATAATATTTCCGCTCATTATTTAGAGCAATAAAAATTGATCATTAACTTCAAGTTTCCTATTTTTTATGGTCAAAAACTATGACTTAAAATCTAAATCTGTAATTTTATTTAATTTTTTCGAATTTCCAAAAAATTCTTAATATTTAGGGTAGAAAAAAAAGGTACCTGCAAAGTAATGGTAGAGCCACGAGTCTGACAATTTTTCTTTCATTTCCAAGTTGAGTTCTTTGAGAACAATGCAGGAGTGTTCACCAGTAAGCTCGTTGGCAGTTTGTCTCAAATAGACAGGCAGAAATCCCAGCTTTTTCCAAAACCTGAACAAATCACTTGTCAAGCCAAACGAAACGCCGATATAGCTTAGCTTTTCGGCCCGTCGCTCGCTCAACTTGAGCAGCAAAGGCGGCAAATTTTTCCTTGGCTCAATCTGCTCCTGCAGCAGGCCCAACTCTTGGTCACTCTCGACTGTCTGAATTTCCTGGCTTTGCTCTGGCGCCTCGCTCAAGCTAAGCATCTTGCCTTCGTAATAATCGCGCAACAAATTCATAGCCCTTTGTCCATAGCCCATTCCCTGATACTCTGGATGTGTGGCAATTCTGACGATGCGCGCACCTGCCAGTCTAGCAAAATCATCATCCTGAAACTGTTGGCTTACCGTCCACGGTATCAAATCTCCACTGGCTCGCTTGCCGCGCTGCAAATTGTCCGCAACACTCTCGCGGCTTATTTCTCCCTCAAGACATACCTTGAATATAATTTTAGTTTAAAAGATTTTTGGAGGAAAAGAAGAAAGATGGAAGATTATTTTAATTTGGTTTTTGTTTTGAAAAATATTTTTGTTGCAAAAATGAAAATTTTATTGCTCAATTTTTGAATTTTTGACAGTAAATATTCAATTAATAATTTTGACAATTAATCTTGATTAATTAATCTGAGCGTGGACCAAAAAAAATGCTTTCGCTTAAGCTTCGAACAAGTCTAAAAGTTCAAGTTTGTATCGAAGATTGTCTCCACCAGCACAGCAACGCTAATTCAAAAGAAGCATGGGAAAAAAGCAACAATCGGGTTTTGGAAATGTACCAGAAAGATAAACTATACAATCTTTAATGTCTCTCATCAAAATCAACTTGTTTTGGCTTCAAATTCAGCAGTCCAAGATATAGTCGAAAACAATATACAAATTTCTGAGAAACGTAAACGTGGAAGACCAAAAAAATCTAATAATGAAAGTGAGCAGCCGTCAAAAAGTTTAAGAAATTAAGTGTCAATTACTTTGTTTGTGTAATTCAAGGTAATTTTTCTTTCTGTTTTTCTTATGTTTTTTTTTAATTATCTATGTTTGAAAAAATAAATATCTACTATTAAAAACTATTATCTACTTCTTATTGATTTTATCTAATTTTTATTAAAATAAAATATCTACTAAAAAAAATAAATATCTACTGACAAAAAATATACCCTTTTTTTTATTATATTATTATTATTTATTTATTTAAGTTTAAGTCCCATGGACAAATTGAAGTATGAAATATATTAAGAAAAAACGCTTTATGTGGCCTTTTATGACCGTATTAGTAAGGGAGCAAAAGATAGAATAATAGACACGTCTGATAATCCATTGACCCTAGATGGGAAGAAAATTAAGAGAGTCGATACAATGCGGTATCTTGGGTTCGAAATATCAGATGAGCTCAATAATATTAAACATTGGAACAAGAGGAAGAGCCTAGCCATAAATGCAGTGTCAAAACTGAAGACTCTGGGTATAGTTACAAATCAAATGCATCCAAATATGAAGGCCCATCTTTACAAGACCTATGTGAGGCCAGCTTTAACTTATGGGTGTGAGAATATGAACATAAATGCGAGCCCACTGAATGACATAAAAAGAACAGAGGGTAACATAGTCAAAGGACTACTAACTATACCAAGGAGGTGTCGTACAACAAGCTTATTCTTGTCATTGAATATCATGCCTACGGATTACATCATCAAAAACATTAAGGTTGAATTTTTCAATCGATTAATTGAAAATGAACTCACTAAGAAGATGATGATTGAGCTAGCAAAACAACCGATTCCGAATGACTTCATTAGCGAAATCCTGGACATTACCAGAGAATTGGAAGAGGAAAACATGGCACTACAGGACAAATGCAAACTTGTTAAGCTGAATAACATTACTGAGTACCGTTCAAATCAAAAAAACGATGTCAAAGTCCAAAAGCTCAGAGATATATATAAGACAGGGAGTAAAGATAACATATCGGGCTTAATATTCCAGATTTTTAGATTTGATGTAGCTTAGTTTTCATATCCGACAGTCTCTTATCAATCAAAAGTCAAACAACTAATTTTATTTTACCATTGAATACCTAAAATTGTAAATAGAAACTATGGCACTTTTTTTTCTTTTTTTGGTACCTTTTATACTCAATTTTGTAATTTTTATATTTTTTCATACTAAACACAGTGCCCCTTATTTTACGGGTCACTGAGCAAGTGGTCGGCGATCGGCCTTAGCTTAGGATTAATAAATAAATATTAAGAAATAAAAAAAAAAGAAAAATACAATTAAATGTCTATTTTACAATTGGTATAATTTTTTGTGTTTTAATTACAAAAGATATCCAATGTTGAAATAACATTGAAAAAGTACGATATTTCATATATTTTTTTCAGTTTCAAATAAAAAATAATTTTAAGTTAATATTGCAAACATAAAAAACTTTGATTTTTTTTGACAATTCTGACTTTGAGTTTGTGATCTGATAATATTTAAGATAATATTTGTAGTTTAAAAAACTATTTAAGCTCTGTTTTGCATTTTTTTTAAATTGAGCATTTGTTAAAATGCATCAAACGAATTTCAATTATCACTAAAGTAAAAATTTTTAAAGAAAAAAAAAGAAGTTTTTCGGGTCAAGTCGGTTAGGTGAACTATGGTTCATCTATCCGACTGGACCAAGTTTTTTATCGATTGAATATTAAGAAAAAACTAATTGAATTTTTTATCTTTTTTTTCTTTTTAATTATTTTTTATATTATTTTAGCAAAGTAAAATTTTTGATCAAATTTCAAGCGTTCAATCTTGCTCAAAAATTTTTAGATGCGCTATTAAATTTCATCGCAGATTTTTAATTTTTTTAATATTTCAAGGCTTTATTTTTAAATTTTTGAAAAAAGCAATGAAATTTAATTGTGCATCTATAATGTTTGAGCAAGATTGAGCGCTTAAAATATGATCAAAAATTTTACTTTGCTATTATTTTATCTTTTTTAAATTTATTTAAAATTTTTTTGTTTTATATATTTTTATTCTGAAGGTTGGTAGAGGTAAAGATAAATAAGTAAATTATTTAAAAGTTAAATAAAGAATTTTAAATATTTTTTTCAGATTTTCAACAAAAAATTAAACTCATTTAGTTTCACTAAAGAGTTTAGTTTCAAATATGAAAATGCTTGCCTCTCAAATTTTCGATTTTTGGAAAAGAATGGTTTTTTGAGGAGTTCAGTACAAAAGAACAGAACAAAGTGTAACAAAAATTGAACAACTTTTTTTCTAAAAGTTTAAAATTAATTCTATGAATGCCGAATGGTGCAACATTCAAAGTTGCATCAAATGGTATAGATGTGCAAAATCTCTGCAAAATGCACCACGCTAGATTATATTGATATTTAATTTCTGCTAAACTCTGCAAATTTAGCAGACTTTTACAGTTGATGCAACTTTGAATGTTGCACTATGTTGCATTTACAGAATTAAGTTTAAACGTTTAGAAAAAAAAGTTGTTCAATTTTTTTTCTGTTCTTTTTATCATTTTGTACAGAATTTCACAAAACCGAAAAAAAAGATATTTTTTCAAATATTTTGAATTGGCCGCTTTGAATTTTTCCCAAATTTTAGCAAAATTATCTCAAAATCCTGAACATTTACGTAAAATACCACTTTTTCACTTTTCGGATTTTACGTTAATTTACGTAATTTTTCTTAAAATGCTGTTATTTATTTATTATTTATTGAATTGAATTAACATCCTTTAAGGAGAAGTATAAGAAAATAAAAATAAAATTTTTTTTTGTGTTTTTGTGTTTTTTTAAAAAATGAAAAATTATTACCTAAAAATAAAATTACAAAAATAAAAAAGGAACATTAGTTCGAAAATAGAAAAAGGCATGAAAGTTAGAAAGCAGGATAATTTGGACCAAAATTCATGCTCTTATCAAATCATCACTGTATTTTTTTAATTTATCAATTAATAGTTCTGTCTTTTTTGTCATCTATATTTTTTTCTATCTTCAGATAGTTAACCAAATGGCATTGTGAATTTTAGTACAAAAAACAAAAACAAAATATTTAAAAATTCCAAAGCTTAAGTTCTGAAGGATCAAAACATGTTCTGCAAATTGTAGCAGCTGATACATCCTTTGTACCACCAAAATACTGATTCTGCAAAACTCTGCAAAATTCAGAACATTGTGAATTTTGGTACAAAAATCAAAAATAAAATATTTAAAAAGTGCCAAAGCTTAAGTTCTGAAGGACCAAAACATGTTCTGCAAATTGTAGCAGCTGATACATCCTTTGTACCACCATTTAAAGTTGAATTGGATTTTTAATATAATATAATATCCCAAATTCAACATTTTCTGAGTTTTGCAGATTTATTGCAGAGTTTTGCAGAATCAGTGTATTAGTGATATAAATGATGTGTCAGTTGCTACAATTTACAGAACATGTTTTGGTCTATCATAACTTAAGCTTTGGCATTTTTAATATTTTGTTTTTTGTACTAAAATACACAATGCCAACCAAATTAGCAATGCAATTAAATATTGATAAAAAATATTTGTGAACAAAACTTCACCTCAGTAAAAAAACAACCAAAAAAGTAAAAAAAAAAAAAAAAAACTCAAAAAAACCAACCTGGACTACACACAAAATCTCTGGCAAGCTGTTGCTCCTAATGGGCGACAACAAACAAAATATGTGATGAGCAGGCGCGTCCGACAACATCTGCAGATCGTTCGGCGTGTTCTTATAATGACTGCTCACATACAAAGCCATCAACCGCTGCAGAAACATCTCGGACACTTTATGATACGAGAACAAAGTGTCCCGGTTAACATAGAACAGATCACACATATCCGGCAACGGACATCCACTCGCCTTCACGCTCAAATACCGATCATTCATGCTGTGTTTGTCACAACACTCCAGACACAACAAATCATTGAGCCACTTCTCGATCGGGTCGCCACTCGCGTACCTAATCGACTCATTCAGCTCCATCTCATTCAAGCTCTTTGCACCGGCCGCCTGCCCGCCCTGTCTCTTCAACTCCACATTGGCGCCACCACTGCCCATCGAGCCGCTCTGCTGCCTCAACTGATGCATCAACTTGAGCGACAGGGACCGGCCAGTGCCCTCATAGCCACTTACAGTCGACGCCATCAGCACCAAATAGGGTCCTAGCAAATTTCTGACCAACGGCAGCGGTATAGCGGCCGCCTCGTCTATCACGACCAGCTCCGCCTGGCCCAGCTGTGCCCAGTCCCTTGCGTGTATGTACTGAATGGTCTGACGATGCTCTTTGTAGATGTTGACGCGCACTATCGCCTTGTTAAACTCCGGATTGGTCGACTGAACCAACTCGTAGTCAATGTGCTCCTGGTAGTCCAACACGTCAAGTCCTTTGAACACAAACTCGAACAAAGTGCTGAGATTTTCGGGTGAAGGCGAAGTGACAAATATGTTTGAGTAGCCGTAGGCGACCGCGGCCGCCATTGACAGACCCAAGGCGGCCGACTTGCCGCGGCCTCTAGCCGCCGTCAAGCTCACTATGGACCGGCCGCTCTTCTCCGATATGCAATCGATGAATTTTAGCACGGCCTTGGCCTGGTCGAGTGTACGACACTGGCTCACGATTGAACAAGCGGGCTGTGTGTCTTGCAAAGAGAGCTTGAGCTCGTCTAGCTGCTGTTGGTGATGAGTGGCCGTGTTGGGCGGCAGTGGCTGCACGTCCAGTGTACGCGAGGATATGGGCAGGATGTTGAGCTGATCGTCGACGACCAGACATTGGCCGCACGACGACAGCGACAATATGAAGCGTTCGTTGAAGCGGGCGACCAGCTGCTGATGGGCCTCGGTGCGGAAGCGGCTGTGCACGTCCATGCTCATGGTGTAGAATTGTTTGAGAGAGGCGAGAGAGCGGAGCAGGATGAGAACGAGGCCGCCGCCTTGCACTGTTTCGATGGTGCGCGCCAGCAGGTTGGGGGTGAGCGCCTCGAAGTCTTGCAGCACCAGCATGCCGTATGTGTTGCCGAGGATTTTGTGCGTTTCGTTGTAGTAGCAGTATCGGATGTTGGTGGAGGCGACGAAGAGCTCGAACGGGTCGTCGTCGTTCACGTCCAGTTTGCCGCATTTGATTTTTTTTTGGATTTGTTTCATGCGCTTTTTGCGGTGCGACGAAAAGCCGAGCTCTTTTTTGTAGCACCAGAGCACGTTGGGCCGGGCCTTGACCTGCGATTTGGACAGCATGTGGTGCAGGATGACGCATTGGTCGCGCGCCTTGTCGCCGATCACCACGAACATAGAGCGGTGCTTGGACGCGATGCCGTTCTCGATCAGCGTTCGGATCCGGTTGTCGATTTTCTTTTTTACCATGATTTCAATTTTTGTTAATTAAGTTTGAAAAATTTTTTTTAACATAAAAAAATTTTTTTTTTTTTTTTGCTCAATTTTTGTTTAGATTTAAAAACATGTGCATGATGAGAGAGGTGATTTTTTTTTTGTCTTAGGACGTTTTTGTTGTGGATAATTAAAATCGATACCACAAAATTTTAGCTTTTAACCCCTAAATATTAAATAAAATTCCCCAATTATTAAGATTATACATAAAAAAATTAATTAACACCAAATTAAATAAAAAAAACACTAATTTTTATTTATTTACACTTATTTAATTAAAACTTAACTTTTTATTAAAAATTGAAGCCTAATTTATAACAAAGTACCCCAATATTTTATCTTTGACGCTTATTAATTGAATTTTCTTTAATAAATGTAATTTTTGAAATACAGTCAATGCTGGTTATTACTAAAACACGAACCTCCAGTTTTTAAATAAAACACGGACCCATACTTATCTCCCCCATTAAGACTATGCCATTTATCCCCCACCATTTTTCTAGTACAAAATTTTACCAGCTTTCACGCAAGACCAAAATCTAAGCTCTAGCACATTTGGTTCGTCCTTCATTTTGATTTTAAATCAAAAAATCTTTATTCAAATCTTCTTTTCTATAATTTAAAAAAAAAAAAAGTAACTATCAATGCCAACAAAATAGAAAAACACTTTTTTTAAATTTTGTCTCTATTTTATGTTTTTTATTCAAATCTAAAGTGTTTCAATAAATCAGAAGAGTAAAGTTTTACATAATATTCTAACGAACCCAAAAAATAATATAAAAATCTCAACAATAAAAAATTTTTCTATATTTTAAAATTTTAAATTAACAATAATTTAATAGAAATTATTAAATCATGCTAATGCAAAAGTTTTATTTTTGATCAAAAATGGGTTTGTTAATATGAACCGATAATTATTCCAATCAGATAATTTTCAAAAAATCAGAATTCGGTTTCAATCGATTTTTTCATTTAACTTTTACTCTAAATAAAGACAAAATTTAAAGTAAAAGTTAATTTTTAATTTTTAATTTGACTCCACAATTTTACAAGTTTATTCCAGAAGAAATTTGAAATTATTCTAAGAATAAAAGCAGTTTTTGCGCTTACTCTTAGTTTAAAGTCAGTTTCAATGTTTATTCTAAAAAAAAATGAAATAATTTTATGGCTTCGAAGGTATTATTTGGGTTTGTATAGAATTAACCCAAATTTTGACATTGTTCCAAGAGGAGTGGTACCGAGTTTTCGGTAATTATTTTTATTTGTTGAAAAAAAATAAATCGTTTTTAAATAAATTAGCTAAAACATTAAGCGATTTTTCTTATCGACCGAATATTTATTAATATCCTTCCTCTATATTTCTATGTTTTTTAATACAAAATAATAAAAATTAATTATCAATCTTTTTTGCAATCAATTTTGTAAAAAATCTCAAGTGAAATCAAATGTAAGAAGTATTTTAGTGACATGCAAAAAAGAAAAAAAAAATAAAATTCATTAATTATAAAATAGAAAAAAATTAAAAAATGAAAAAAAAAATAAATAAACAGAGTCTTAAAAAGTAAATGATGTAAATGAAAAATTGAAAAAATAAATTTAATTAATTAAAACTATCTACTTTGATTTCAAGCTTTAATGAAGGACTAACTAAATGTGCTAGAGCTTAGATTTTGGTCTTGCGTGAAAGCTGGTAAAATTTTGTACTAGAAAAATGGTGGGGGATAAATGGCATAGTCTTAATGGGGGAGATAAGTATGGGTCCGTGTTTTATTTAAAAACTGGAGGTTCGTGTTTTAGTAATAACCTCAATGCTCGGTATAACGAACTACTTGGACGGAAAATTCGGTATTCGTTAAATCGAAATTTCCATATAAAACGATAGGGACAAAAAAAATTTTTACCAAATTTTATTGTTTAAAAAAACTAAAAAAAAAACAAAAAGTTAATTTTTTTGAAAATAATCGGTAATACCGTATTCCCTTGTTCGATAATGCAGCGCCACAACCTAGAACACATCATTGGCGCAGGCACTATACTAAATCTCACCCATATTAAATTCAACTTAACTTGTGTTGCATGCGCCAAAACCGTATTTCGGGTTGTGGCGATGCACTATATCCAGGGTCTTGAGAATGGTGCTGCATTATTTGAATGATTTAAAAAGAAAATATAAAAATAATACAAGACCCTGGATATAGTGCATCGCCACAACCCGAAATACGGTTTTGGCGCATGCAACACAAGTTAAGTTGAATTTAATATGGGCGAGATTTAGTATAGTGCCTGCGCCAATGATGTGTTCTAGGTTGTGGCGCTGCATTATCGAACAAGGGAATACGGTAGATGGTTGTTTGGTAAAGCTACTTTCAATCATAAAGTTTTCAATATTAAATAATAAATTAATTACATTAGAATTATCATCATTTTTGGTGAAAAAAAGTTGTTTCAGTTCATTTATTCTATCGATTGCTTCTTTTGAGTTAATCACTTGTTTTTTGCATCTTGTTGCTCTTCAATTTCTGTATCACTGTCTTTTTTATAATTTCTATCTTGCATTCAAGAGAGATACATTTTCTCTTTTTGCAAACTTGCTTTTCATTCATTTTTATCAATTAGAATTTTTAGATAAACAGTATTACTTGGTTTTTTTTTATTAGTTCGTTTTAGAAATTTAGTTATCATTACAAAAATTGTTAAAAAAAATTAAAATAAAAAAAAATCTGAAAATTGTAAAAATGAATATAGTTTTTTTTTATGAGTGCGGGACATATACATTTTTAGCCACCGGGGCCTTCCATATTTTTCAGTCAAAGTAAAATTTTACTATTTCAAATATTTCAAAATTTAGTAAACTTTATGTTATCATTAAGAATATTATGTTATCATGTTTGATAACATTTTTCCTTGATAAGATTTTTTTTTACCCGCATGATAACAAAACCGGAGGTGACCAGTTTGATAACATTACCGGGTAGTCCCGACTGCTGTTTTTAGAAGAGAAGAAATTTTGTCCTTAATTGGTTTATTATATTGACGTGGTATATTTTGTCCTGATATTTCTCTTAGAATAAAAAGATAGAAAAATGGAAAAAAATTAAAAAAATTTTAATTTTAAATTAGGATTGTACAATTAAGTATTAAAAACATACTCAAATTTCATTGTTTTCAATTAATGTTAATAAAGAAGTTATTTAGACTTCTCAGGGCTTAACGGTTGAAAAAAAATTGGGTCTTCTAGTGTTAAAAAATCTATAAAAACTATTTGTAGGCTTTCTGATAATTAAGAATTTTTTATAAATATCATCGATAAAATGTGTAACTGTAAAATTGGTTAGAAAATACGCGATTTGTGGGCATCTATTTGTTATATATATTATGTTATGTGTTATATATTGTTAAGACTCGTTACTAAATAATAATAACTTTGTAAATAATGATAACCATTTTTCCGGAAATCAAGCTAAAAACCAATCTCTAACTTTAAAACTTTTTGGAAAAAATATACCGTATGAAAAAAAGTCTTTATTTCTAAGTCTTTATATCATTACTCTTTTAAGTTGGTGATAAATCTTTTTTTATCATTTAAATTATGTTTAATTAATTTTAATTTAACTAGATCAAATAAAATTTGAATTTGAAGTTGATACTGAATTAATTAATTATATTCTTTATTTAAATATTTAAAAACTGTCTTTTAAAAAATAGAATAGACAAATAAACTATACTTAAATAATATTAATATTAAATGCATATTTAATATTGGTGTTTTTTGGGTGTAAAATTACTGAATGTTGATTATAGATTTGAAATTTTCGGTCAAATTTTATGAATTAAAAAAAAACACCAATCAGTCATTATTACACTATATAAAATAATTAAAAAAGAAACTTGATATCGGTTACCAAGTAATATGGCAGAACTTAATAATTTGGATTCCTTCAAAGGTAAAAAATTGATTATCAAAAAAAAAGCTAATAAAGATACATTTATAATAAAAAATTCTTGTAAAAGACAAATATAATAAAGATAAATTACACCAAAATATTTTTAAATAGATATCAAAGGTTCTTAAATTTCTATAAAACTAAAAAAAATAAAGTTCAGATAAAACTTATAAAGAAAAAAATAGTTTATATTTTTTAACAAAAATATTGTGCACTTAAAACTATCTCAGAAATTATCTTTAGTTATAATTTTTTTTAAAAAACACTTTATTTAAAGTTTCAGGTGAAGGGATTAATTTTAAAACTTAAAATGAATCATATCTTTTAATTTTAAAATTTGATACATAATTAAATCATTTGTTCTAAATTTTTAATTAAATTCAAAAATTTGCGTTAATTGTCAAATAAAGAATTTTTTAAAAAAAAATTTAATCGCATTCAAATACAAAAAAACGAATCATTAATCAAATAAAGAATAAAATTCTTCTTTAAAATTTTAAAATGAAGTTTTTATTCAGAAATTTAAATCTGTATAAAAGGACTTTCATAATTGTACTATTTTTTCTAGTGATTTTTAGTATTAGAAATGAAATCTATTTTTACATTTACTCAACATTTATGTTCGAAAAAGACTTTTTGTTTAAACATGAGCCGAAAATTTTCCATAAACTTTCCTTAAACTCGCAGTGTTTTTGTAGACCAAATATCTCAATAGAAAAAAATTCAGAATATTTCGAAATTTTCAAAAACCAAAAATATTCCTATTCAATACCTGTGTCGAAATTTACTTCTCTTCAGCTAAACTGTAATCTGTACAACTCGATCAACAGAGGACCCGGAACTAGAGTCATTTCTTTTTCACTCTATGGCAAAAATTCTTTTTATTACAATTTATTGAAGAAACTAGTCAAACAAATAAAAGAAAAGTATCCAACATGGTTAATGAGAGTATATCATGATGACAGTATAGACAATAGAATAAAATGTGAAATGGAATGTTTGTGGAATCAAAAAGAAAATAATTTTTATGATATTGTTGATTTTTGTAATGTCAAACAAATAGCTGATGGACTTGACCATATTGATTTGTCTTTTATGCATGCAATGAGTTGGCGCTGGTTGCCTTTAGGTGACCATTTTGTTGACTTTTTGTCCAGTAGAGATACCGACAGTGAAATATTTGAGAGAGAAATTGATTCAGTAAATGTGTGGTTAAATTCAAACACTGTTTTTCATGTGATGAGAGGTAAATTAAAATAATTAAAATGGATTTTTTTTTAATTTTAAATTTTATTAACTATTTTAGATCATAAAAGTCATTATACAAAAATATTAGGTGGTGGATGGGGATATGCAAATGAAAGGAATAGAGATCTGGGGGAATACTTATTAAAAGTTATCACAAACAAACGTATTGCTTCGTATTATAATCCCGATGGAGCGAATCCAAAAGGCTTTGATCAATTTTTATTAGGGAATTTTTTTTATAAATATTCGAAAAAAAATTCAACAACCCATGATAGTTATTTATGTCAAATATTCGGTGGAGATCCATGGCCAACTAAGCGAGAGAAAGGATGTTTCTTTGGATGTGTTGGATGTTGTAAAAATAACGAAACAGTTTTACCATGTCCAATTAAGTGTAGACCTAAAAATCATCAAGATTGGATTTATTGTTGACAGTTTTTTAATTTTTAAATTAAGTACCAATTTTACTAGATATTTAGCAATTTTCCCAAAATTCATATTTGTTCCGACGAATTTTTTTTTAATTTCTAATTTTACTTTAGATTTCTAATGTTTGAAAAAATAAATCATGTCAAAAAAAGCTTATTTAAAAAAATTAGAGACATCAATTTTTTTACTAAAATTATATAAAAAAAATATTATCGTCTATTTTCTTAATTTTCACTCGCCATATTATAAATCGCCATAACCATTTTTATTTATCAGCATTAAAATGAATTTGTAAATAAGAAATCTCTAGATATTTATTTATTTGAAAATTATTTGAAATTGTAAAATCTTACCATTCTTACGTTTTCTTTCTTTTACTAAAAAAAACTTGTTCCCAAAAATTACCAAGATTTACAAAATATAATCTTAAAAATTATAAGATTTTGTAAGAAATAATTCTAAAATTTCAGAAATTAAAAAAAAGAGCAAATTCTCGGAATTGATGTAATTTTAAGCAGCTTTTAGGATTTTTGATTTTTGTGAGAACTATCTCTCGCCACTTCCATAAGTCATTTCTGAGCATTTATCATCATATTTTTAACAAAAATAAGTCTTTTGTGATTTTTTTCTGAAGTTAGAGTTGCTATTAAAGCATCTTGGTTATTCGAGAATTAATCTTGTTTAATTTTAACATTAATCTTTTTTTTTAATTTACTAAATTTTTTTTGTAAAAATTTATTTTACAAAAAACACAAAAAGAGTTTTTAAAGATTTGATTTTTTCGTTGCAAAAAAATTACAGTAGAATAGAAAGGAAATTACAATTATAATAAATCTCAACTCTAAGTCTAGATGAAATTAATTTTTGTTTGAAAAACGGCAAAATGTTATTTATTGTACATTTTTATATTTTTACATTTTTACATTTCTGAGAGAAGAAAAAAAATTTCAAAATCAAAAAATCTAAAAAAATTTTCATTCAAGAAAAGTAATAATAAATTCGCAATTACTTAAAAAGGAGTTATAGAAAAATTTAAATGTAAAAACCAAGGATAATTTTTTGAAAATCCCTTTTAATTAATTGCGAATTTATTATTACTTTTCTTGAATGAAAATTTTTTTTAGATTTTTTGATTTTGAGATTTTTTTTTCTTCTCTCAAAAATGTAAAAATGTAAAAATATAAAAATGTACAATAAATAACATTTTGCCTGAAAAACCCGAGAAAAATAATGATTGATCATTAAGATAAGGTACTTCCTAATAATCTTCCTAATCTTCCATTATAAAAATAAAATTCGGAAAAACATTTTTTTATCATTTCCTAACATCACTATTTTTTACTGTTTTTCCGGTAATAATTTAAATTATTAAGTTGAATTAGACTGGCATTTTTATTTTTAAAAATCTTACAAAGTTTATAACAATGTTTAAGTTTTTTTTAAAAATTTTTTATTAATAAAAAGAAAATTTTTTACTAATCTCCATATTTTTTTTTACATCAATCAAATAATAAATAAATTTGAAATTTTTTGGTTTATTTTTTTGAAATTTCAATCTGCACCTCAGCTGGGAACTCGTTCAAATTTTTTTTGGCACAATCGATGCAAAATCGTTTTTTGTAATAGAACAATGAACAATCAGATGAATTTGAGCAAACCATTTTTTGGCATTGGGAGCATAACGAGCCAAGGATCAAATAATTGCTTGACTTCATTTGACTAAACGGATCGTCACACACAAAACTATCTTCAATTAAAATAACCAATTCTCGTTTTTTTGAGTTCAAATAATTTATTTGTTCCCTGGTCAACTCTTCTGTCGGTTTGGACAATAAATATCGATCTAATGGTCGACGACCAAAATAAGTGTATTTGGTGTTAAGGTTGCATTTTGAACATTTGAATAAATTTTTTGTCTCCATTTTAATCAAAATTTTTATTCTATATAATTTAATTTTTTTTTTAAATAACTAAATATGATGTGCAGATGATGACTTTTTAATTATTTGTTTATTTATTTGAATTTTTTTTAATATTAATTTAATAATAAAACAACAGAAAATTACATAACTGATTTAAAAATTTACTATATTTACAGACTTGTCATATGTGACTTGAAATTATTTTTTTAAATTTTCAAATCAAAACTAATGCTAAAAAGTGGGTAAAATTAAGAATAAATTAAATTTAACAGTTAAAATAACAAAAGCTCATGTTTGCAAATAGATCCAATTTTTTTTTTATTTTTTAAAAAGAGCCTTAAATTAAAAAAATTGAAGCAAAATCCCTACTGATAAAATTTATGTTTACATTTTTGCAAATTCCTTAACAAAAAATAAATTAAATTTTTTTTAATTCTTCCTTATAACTTACTTTAATATTTTTCGGAATTAAATTAACATCACACAATTTCTAGACCAGATTTGATAATAATCTTTAATTGAAAATTTAGATTAAAAATAAAAAAATTATCGATCATTTAAAAAAGTAAAATTAAAATAGTTAAATAATAATAAAAGAAAACTAACACTTGGAATTTTAATTAAAAGAAATTATACTTAAATTAATTTTATTTTTTTAAATACCTTTAAAAAATAAGGCTTTAATTTTTACGTAGGATTTTT
>QEOQ01000274.1:660700-678352 GCA_010279815.1 Brachionus plicatilis | reverse complement strand
AAAAAAAAAAAAATAAAAAAAATAAAAGATTTAAATAAATTTTATTGTAAAAAGACTAAAAATTTGGACTAAATATCTGACTAAAACAAAAACGCCTATGCATTTGGATTTTTTCTCATTAGTTCAATATCACTTTCCAGCATTTCTTTTACCAAGTCCATAAAAGAGACTTTTGGCTTCCATCCGAAATTTTTGTACGCCTTTTCAGCACTTCCCTGCAAATAGTCAACCTCAGTAGGCCTATAAAACTTGGCATCTATCTTAATCCTGACTATGCCTGACGCTTTTTCCAGTCCCACTTCTTGCTCGCCACTTCCTTGCCACTCGATCTCTCTGCCCACCTCTCTAAACGCAATCTCACAAAATTCCCTCACACTATGAACCTCATTCGTTGCTATCACATAGTCCTCGGCATTATCCTGCTGCAGCATCAGCCACATAGCTTCAACATAATCTCTAGCATGACCCCAGTCTCTTTTGGAGTCCAAATTACCCAAAGTTATGAACTCTTGTTGACCAAGGTGAATTTTGGCTACACCACGAGTTATTTTTCTGGTGACAAAGTTTTCGCCGCGTCTGGGCGACTCATGATTAAACAAAATTCCATTCACAGCAAACATGCCATACGCCTCACGATAGTTGACAGTGATCCAGTAGGCGTACAGTTTGGCGCATCCGTAAGGCGATCTGGGATAAAATGGTGTTTGTTCTGTCTGAGGAATCTGCTGAACCTTGCCGTACATTTCGCTGGTTGACGCTTGGTAAAATTTTATTTTTTTCTCCATGTTGCATGTACGAATGGCGTCCAGAAGTCGGAGAGTGCCCACTGCATCAACCTCAGCGGTGTACTCGGCCAGGTCGAAGGAAATTTTGACATGACTCTGAGCGCCCAGGTTGTACACTTCGTTTGGCTGAATTTCATAGATCAATTTTACCAAGTTGGTGCTATCTGTCAAGTCGCCATAGTGCAGCTTCATTCTGGACTCGGTGTGAGTGCGTCGGTCAGCGTACAAATGCTCAATGCGGGCTGTGTTGAAAGAACTAGAGCGTCTGACTATTCCGTGAACAATGTAGCCTTTGCTGATCAGCAGTTCGGCTAGGTAGCTGCCGTCTTGGCCGGTTATTCCAGTTATCAACGCAACTCTTGGTAAATCAACACTCTGGTTCATCTTGGAAAATTTTTAGATAAATTGGCAAGACTGAATATCAGGGTAGGCCATACCATGATTAATGATGAAAGAAAAAAAAAAATTTTTTTTTAAAATAAATTTATTTATTTACACTAAATAAAATCTAAAATAAACTAGTTGAAAATTTAAAATAGGTTTTTATTTTAGTTTTATTCAATGTTGAATTTGTCGGTGAGCGCTTTGACAATTTGGCTGTCAGGCGACGCTGTGGTCAGCAGGCATCCTACATAGGTCTTGGTGCCCCATGAGTGGTGACTGATTACCTTGCAGCAGCCGTAATCGATTATCTCGAATCCCAGCTTGCGGTACCGCTCATCGCTCTCATAAAATGTCGCATGGCTATATGGACTCTTGAACTAAAAAAAATAAAATTTAAATTAATTTAAAAAATATGTTAATATTTTTTTTGAAAATTAATTTTAAAAAAAGTAAAAAGACACTTATTTTTTACTGAAAAATCTGAAAATTTCTTTAATTTTAAATCTATTTTTTTGACACTTTTTTTTTCTTATAAAATGTGGATCAACTTTATTGAAAAAAATATTTAATTCCTAAACTCATTTTTTGTCTCAATTATTACTTATTTTTAAATAATTCTATGAAAAAATTAAATAACTTATTGATTACTGATATAATATACATAAATTAATAAAAGTTAATCACATAAAAAAATTTCTATTTTTAAAAAATTGAACTTCCTTTTGAGCTCTTCCTTGATATAAAAAAGAGCTGTAGGAAATTTGTAATAGGAGGTGTTCTCAACGCGAAGACTAAAAGTTCAGGTTGTTTGAGAGAAAATGAGAATGGTCTTATCTTGGACAAAATTCTTAATTAGCTCAGCATCTCGGTAATTAATGATAAGACTCCAACATATAATAAATTTAAAACGGAATTTTATGGAGTCCTAGATATTTTTTTTAATCCCGTCTGAACTCTCAGATAGAGTTGTATTAATTTAATAAAATATCTCTCAAATAGAAAATGGGATCTAAAGCCAAAAACATTAGGTAATCTTTACAAATCCTTAATAGAATCAATCTTGGATTACTCTTTTTCTTGTTTAAATTCATTCTCAGAAACTGACATCAAAAAAATACAAGTTATTTAAAATTCAGCAGTTCGTTCTATTTTGAAGCTCAAATATGATACCCCTTCCAATATTATACACCAAGAGGCCTTCAATAAACTAAAACTACTATTAATTTCAAATCGACTTTTTGAGTTGAGTGAGAGATATGTCAGATCAGGATTGAGTCGTTCTGTTCCACTGGTCGTCACTGGTGGACTGGTGGAATAATATAGAGAAGGTTTACAATCAAGATAAATCGAATATCCAACTCCATCGTGTAACTGCTACCTAGTAATTTCTTCTTACTGAACTATCAAATATTTAAACATGCCTTACCTCTAGTTATTTCAACATATCGTTTTTAATTTTCTTTTAACTTATTTATTACTTTATAAAATTATAAAAAAAAATTATTAATTTATTTCATTAAAAAATAAATAAATATTAAAATAAAAATTGTTACCGTTTAAGTCATTTCGTAGCTCGTATTTAGTATATTTAGAGACCAACAATAATGTATAGATGAGTCCAAAATAGTAATTAAATATCCGATATTTAATTAATTATTGAGTCTAAAGTAATTATGAGCCGGTTTTAGTAATAGAATAAGCCCATTTAAATTATTCCCATAAAAAACTACAAGAGATTATTATTCTGAAAAAAATTCTATGCTAAATATTCTGTGAACTATTTTGTCAAAATTTTTTCGACTTAAAATTTTGTAAGAAAATAATTCTATGAAAAAATTATTCTTTTTACAAAACAATTCGATGAATTGAAGGTTCACTAAAATTGTGATTTAATTGTTATATTTTAAAAAATTTATTTATTAGTGGTTTTTAAAGAGAAAAAAAAATAAAAATTATTTTATGCTATTGTTAGAAAAAAAAAATAAAAATGTTGTTAAAAATAATGATAAAATATTTTAATCTCAATATCATTATTTTTGAATAAAAATTTTAAGGAAAAAATTTTAGAGCATTAAATGGAAAAATGTATTAAATTAACTAAAATTATTTTATAATAAACAAATTTTAATGACCAAAGTCCCCGATGATATATTAAATCACAGAAGAACATTTTCATCGAAGAATAAAATAAAAGTTTAACGAAAATAAAAAAGATAAAAAGGGCTACTTAAAATAAACACTGAAATGTACTTTAACTATTATTACTCTTATATAATCTCTTATTTTCCTTATGAGATGATTGTCCCTAGAAAATCATTTTGTTTTTTTAATTTTTTTTCCAGAATTCTTTTGGAAAAAAATTTACCAGAAGTTTAAGATTTGCTAAAAATCAATTTTATCATTTAAAAAAATTAATTATTAGAATAAATTGTGTCTTGTGATAAAAAATGGTATGCTATCTTTCAATTTTTTAATTAAAATCGACCTTTTTTTTAAATTTTCGAATAAGATATTTAAAACATTTTATGTGTTAATTTTTAAAAGTGGTGCTGGAAAGTTTTCTTAATACGCTAACTAAGTAGATCCAAAAAAACTAAAAAATTTTAAAATTATATTTTCAGGCAGAATTTATTTTTTCTCTTTCTAATTTAAACTTTTTTAATATGTAAATAAAATTAAAAAAAGGCCTTTATCAAATACCCTGAGTATTAAACAATGAAGAATTTATGTAAATTTTATTTACCGGTCTACCCGATGACGGATCAATAAAATCAGCCCAGCATCCTTCTTTTTCAAACACCGAACACAGCTCTTGAGCAGTATCGACAAATTTTTTGATCAAAACTTCTCTCTCATTGTCAACAAGGTCATTCCATGTGGCCATATCGTTCTCTGTCTTGAACGAAATAGTCAACACAGTCAGACTTAATTCGTCAATAGAGTTAGAGCGGAAATAATTTTGAAAATCTATTAAAAAAATAAAATAATTTTTTTTTTACCTAAAAAAAAAATCACCTTTCGCCAGCGATAGAGGACATTTTACAGCCTTGAGCTCAAAATGATTCTTTTTGACGCCCAAAGCATCCAAATTAAGCAAACTATTTTCCATTTTTTCTCTCAAGTAAAAAGCTCCACACGCTTCTCTCAACTTATTAGCTTGATTATCAATTGGTAGTGGTCTGTTTAATAGATAACTTAAATTCTCCTTGTTGACGGAATTGTTCTCTGAAGATTTGAAAAGTTTTAAATTTTTTTCTCTTTGCTCCTCGACAAAAACACCAGTTTGACCAGGTAATGGAAAATCACTAGTTTTGTTTATTTGTTTGGCTAATTCAGACCAATTTTGCTCCGACCAAATGCTGACCTCTATTGAGTTTAAAATAATTAAAATAAACTTTTTAAAAATTTTTTTAATTTATCCCACCGTTGTTCAGAATGGAAAAAATTCCCGACCTAGTTCTGTTAAATGATGAGAGTTTCCTGCAGTTGATTAGTAAAAGCACGTTACGGCTTGATTGATTAAGCTTAAAAAAAATCAAATAAAAAATGATGACGTAAATATACAAAGGTCAATAGCTAACCAAACTAGACATTTTTTTGAGCTGAGCTGTTTTTTACTGAAAAATTCTGATAAAAGATTTAAAATTAAGTAGTTCCAGGTAGGCTTCTGATTGCCTTTACCGATGGGTGTATCAAGAAAATATTTGTTTGAAATAAAACGAAAATTCAATTTATTTATTATGAAAAAAAAAATTTATAATTTATAGCTGAGAGATATTTTGTTGGGGTGCACAAATTTTTTCTCTTTTTTTTTGATCGCAAGATTAGAAATAATTTTAAATTTTGAACGCTAATTTTTATCATATGTATAGAAAAAAAGTTTAACAATGCTGAAATTAATTTTACTAATGTTTTGTCACATTAATTATTTTTATTTTTGCTAGTATTTTTTTTTCATCAAAAAAAGTTTACTTTGATATTAAATTATTTCACTAAAATTACGGATTTATGAAATAAATAAAATATTTGATAACACAAATCAAGTCAACTTTATTAAATTTTAATTTTAATTGATTTATAGCACTGCTAAGATTAGTGGATCCTTGGTAATTTTTTTAATCTAATTTAATCTTACCTAAATCCACGTAAATTTACTTTTTTCATTATATCCACTTAAAAATTATAAAAAATTAATTTTTGATGTTCTTTTTCATAAATCAACATATAATTGAAGATATTTCGACCCTTTTTAGTTTGACGGTAAAATTATTAATTTTGCGTAAAAAATCTCTTTTTTTGAAAATTTATTATTTAAAAAAGTTTTTAAAATTAAATTTGTTCCTAAAAATTTTTAAAATAAAAATTAATTTTTACTAAATTAACTTTCAAGAAGATGATTACCATAAAAAATTAAACAAAAAGATTCTGGACAAAAGTTTGCACGCATATCAACCATTGTTATTTTTAAGTCCCAAATTAAGTAAGTCCGAACTTGGACTTCACTTGAGACATGTGACTTTTAAACAACTCTTTTTTATTTAAAATAATAGAGACCTCTAAAACTTAAATCCTGAAATAATTAGGCACATTGTTAAAAAAATGGGTAAAAAAAGCGTTTCAAATGAAATCAGATGTCAGATAGGCATTAGAACATTTCTTTCAAATTTTTCATAGCAAGCAGACAATTTAATTAAGTTAATTAGAAAATTAGAAACAAAAAGCTAATAATAATTATCTAATTAAATTTTAATGTCTTATATTTAAAATTCAAATTAGAATTCTCAATATATTGGCACAATTCTTTTCTATTGTATAACTTCTAGATTGATCAAAAAAAATAGAAAAAATCATAAATCTAATCCATCTCATACCATTTCCAGCTTTTTTATTTATAAATATTTTATCCTTTAACTCAAGATAATATATATCATCATGTGTACAACAAGCCACCATATGATAACAAATAGCATTATCAACAAAAAAATCAAAAATCATACTTTTGTGATTTTTTGTCTCTAAAAAACTAACATTACATAATTTTCAGTTTTTATTGTTTTTTTCAAAAATTATTTAAAATTTCTATTTTTTTTTGACTTAATCTTTTTTTATGTGGCATTGTGAATTTTAGTACAAAAAACAAAAACAAAATATTAAAAATGCCAAAGCTTAAGTTATGATAGACCAAAACATGTTCTGTTAATTGTAGCAACTGATGCATCATTTATATCACTAATATACTGATTCTGCAAAACTCTGCAATAAATTTGCAAAACTCAGAAAATTGAAAATTTGGGATATTATATGGCATGTTCTTCTTTAAAAAACAAAATTAGTTATTCTTCACTAAATTTACTTAGTGACAGTAAAAAAGAAAATTGATTTTTAATTTTTCTTAATCAAAATAAAAATACAACTTTATTACAAAAATATTTGTTTTCAAACAAAAATTCTAAATCAATAACACCAAGTGTGTCTGATTTTTTTAAAGCTGAAAAAAAGCATGATCATTCTATCGAGCATTAAAAGCAATGTTCGATAGATTTTTGTCGAGGGCAGCAGTATATCAACATTGTTGCTTCTAAAAGTTCCAGTGTTGTAAATGGCCATTCCTGATCTTACAATTGCTATTAAATTTTTTTAATAGTTATTGTAGCTTAAAAGCAAGGGCGGTTGTTCATTAATGATAGGGAAACAATTAAATTTGTTTTCCAATTGTTAATAATTCAGGTCCTAACCGAGTGGTCTTGGTCAGAATTAATCTGACAAAAAATAACTGAATTTTTTTATTAGAAATCCACTTCTTTAAATTTTGTATCGATTTTTTAATAAATTTTATGTCAAAAAATTTCATTTAATAGTTTTTTGTTTAATATTTAACAGTTTTTAAATAAAATTTTTTTAATTGTTAATTTATTTTTATGGTTAGGATGTAATTCTCCTTGAAAACCATCTCTAAAAATTTGTATTAATTAATTTTTTCAGATTGCAAAATATCTAAAAGAAATATGAGACCATTCGATGCAAATGAAGACGCTGTAATTCTTGAGTTATTTACACAACGAAATGATTCTGGTGGTCGTTTAAAAGTTGCTGACATTGCATCTACCTTCAGAAGACGTTGCCGTAAAAAAGCTTATTCCACGTTGTTGAGCCGATTCAATCGTAAGTATTTTTAATCATTTATTGCCGTTTACTAATTTGTTTTTAGAATTGGATTCAGACCGTAACCACCGATTAAATGTGCCCTTATGTTCTGGAGACTTACAGTCTTCAGTCATTCCAGTTGTGCGACCAGTTGAAACTGCCCCTCAAGAACCTGGCCTTCAAGAACCTGGCCTTCAAGAACCTGCCTTTCAAGAACCTGAACCAGAGCCGTCTTTAGTTCAAGAGCAATTAGCTGCTGGGGATGGACAAATAGCTGGACCCAGTTCAGAGTCATCTGTTGCTCAAAGAGGAAGAAAGAAGGGAAAGAAGAGTCGAGGTGCCAAAACAACGGCTTATTTACGTTCAGCTAAGCGTGAAAAAGATCAGCAACGAGCGATAAATCAATCGGTTCAATCGTTGCTTTCCTCTAACACGGATGATATAGTGCCATCTGATAACCAACCGGTCTGGATGTTAGTGCAATTGGCATTCTGGACACAGCTTTTGTCCAACCGTATCCGGTTACAGATGGCACTGTATCATGTGAAAATAATCGCGAAGTTAGCCTTCAAAGAACGCTGAATGAATTGCTAACAATTTATCGGATCAAGTTATTCAACCTGAGACAGATGATGTTAGCTCTGACGAAGAGGAAATTATTGGTACTTTTACCGGACGCAATTTTAATCGTGGATGGACTGACAAGCATGTTAGAAAGTCTAAACGCATTCGTGATCAAGCGCGAAGACTAGATGAGCCAGTTGATGTTCGCCAGTCCCGACTTGCTACCCAGATTTGTAATAATGATCAACGTTTGCGCGCTGAATCACCTGCTTCCCAAGCTGATCGTCTTGCAAGTCAACGTGCTGCAACATCTGTGAGGCAAGCAAATTTCTCACCTGAGACTTTGGTTCAGAGGCGTACCACGGAACGCGATAGAATTGCTCAGAGTCGTCTTGATGAGTCACCCACGTCTCATAATGAACGTCTTGCTAATCGTCGTGTTGGTTCCTCGAAACACAAACGTGGCAACGGATCGAGCAGGCAACAGACAAGTGGTGGACAATGCTAGGAGAGGTGAAGTGGCTGCTGTGTTGTTAAACGATAACGACGGTCTACCCGATGATGGTCATGTTCTATTTGCTCAGGCTCGCGAACAAAACATGCCGCTGATTGAAATTGTTCCTCAACGTCAAAACAATTTCATGAAGTACATTAAGCTTCGTGATCCCAATTGCGATCCAATGTGTTTTCCGCTCCTATTTCCGTATGGTTAAGCTGGTTATGATGAGCGGTTGAGCCATACAAACGCCGAAACAACAACTAACAAGAGAGTTACCCTGCTTGAATATTAAAGATTTTCTATTCATTACAGGGTAAACAATCTTAATTTGATGTTTAACGCATCCAAGTTGTTTCAAGAGTTTGTTGTGTGCTCATGGATCAAAGTTGAGTGGAACAATCTGTATTATCTGCGTAAGAATCAAAAAAAGTTGCGAATAGAGTCTTATGCAGGTATAATGGATCATGTTTCGACCAATTTAAATCCCGGCAATGTTCTTGGAAAGGCCTTCATTTTGCCGGCTACATTTAAAGGTGGTGATCGGGCTATTAGATAAAAGTATTTCGATGCAATGCAAATATCCAATAAATATGGTAAGGCCGATTTGTTCATGACATTTACAGCAAATCCTGGATGGCCTGAGTTGCAACGAATGCTTTTACACGATAAGAGCTATTTGTCCCGTCCTGACATGTGCGCTCGAATCTACGATCTCAAATTCAAAAAGTGGTGGTCTGGCATTGCAAAAGAACATCGGTTTGGAGTGGTAAAAGCTTTTGTTGTTGTCAAAGAATTCCAGAAGCGAGGTCTACCGCATCATCACTGTCTTATTTGGTTCGAAGATCAAGACAAACCAACAAGTGAAGACCAGTTCGACGACATTATTTGTGCTGAACTACCGGATCCTGCAATTGATCGTGAATTATATGATTTGGTTAGGACAAAAATATTGCATGGACCATGCCGTGAAAACAGTGCGTGTATGCAGCAGTTTGGTAATCGGTGCTCCAAAGGTTATCCGAAACCTTATTCGAATGTGACTGTAATTCGTCCGAACCAATACCCGGAGTATCAACGTCGAGAAACAGGCATTACTGCTTTGGTAAATGGTGTTGAGCTTGACAATAGATATGTAATTCCTCATAACCGAAAAATGCTGAAAACATTCAATTGTCATATTAATGTTGAGGCATGTGGTTTATTGAGCACAATGAAGTATCTATTCGACTATATCTGTAAGGGTAATGATCGGGTAAATGTTCAGTTGCATGCACTGAATAACGTTATGCCGTATGCAAATCGTCGGTTCAATGATGAAGACCAGAACAGAACTACGGTAGGTTCTGTTCCTACTACTTCAACTGCTGATTTAAATGGGGATCAAGTTGTTCAAAATGACGACTATGATGTTCAGGTGGATCGCGATGTCAACAACGTCGTTGAAACTAATGAGCCTGCTGATGATCAAAACGATTTGGCGAGCAATGGTGACAATGTTGGTTACGATGAAATCAAATCGTATGAGAGCAAGCGGTATGTGAGTTCAATTGAGGCTTGTGACAAGTTGTTGGGCATCAAGCGATATTTGTTGTCGCACACTATAGTCAAGCTCGATTTGTATTTACCTGAGGAGCAGCCGGTCATATTCGAAAATGTTCAAGATGCCGCAAACAGACGACCAAAAAGAACAACGCTTGCTGCATATTTCGAATTGAATGCACGTTCTATTCGGGCAAGACAATATTTCTATATTCAAATACCCGAATATTTCAGATTTATTGAATCAAGTCGCGAATGGCAAGGACGAATGAATGTGAATCAAGGCGAAAAAATAATTGGTCGCATGTATCACGTTCATCCAAGTAATCGTGAAAAGTTTCATTTGAAGCTTCTCATATTACATATCAGAGGTGCAACGTCGTATGAAATGCTTCGTACTGTGGATGGAGTTGTGTACGGCACATTTGAGGAAGCGGCAAGGCCACTCAATCTGGTTGAGAACAATCAGCAGTGGTATGAGCTGTTGGAAGAGGCAGTACGGACCGAACGTCCTCATCGATTACGATATTTGTTTTCTAAAATATTGTACCACAACAATCCAGTGCAGCCAAATGCATTGGAATTGTGGCGCGAATTTCGCGATTCGTTGAGTGATGACTACTTGCCGTTAGATGACGATACCCTTTATGCCAGAGCACTTGGTCACATTAGATTCCTGCTTGCAAGTCATGACAAAACTTTGCAAGATTACAATTTGCCTGAACCTGACGCCAGGGGGCTTGATTGGAATCATCGTGGCATAATCAGTCATATTAAAAATATGACTGCTGCACAGCATGCACTCGAGGTTAATCGATTATTGCCAACACTTAATAATCGACAACAATTAGCATTTGATCGAATTTTGGATGCTGTCAATAACAACAATGTTAATTCGGCCAAATGTTTCTTTTTGGATGGACCTAGTGGAACTGGAAAGACCTACCTTATTAACTTGCTGTACCATAAGATGATGGAACTCAATTATGTTTATGTTCCAACAGCTTTTACTGGTATAGCAGCTGCGCTATTAAAAGGTGGTGGTCAAACGATGCATTCGCGTTTTCGGATTCCAATTCCAACTGATGCCAATTCAACCAGCGGAATTCATGCCCAAATTGCTCAAGCTCGGACATTACGTGATACCAAGTTATTTGTAATCGACGAGTGTTCAATGATATCTCGAGCAATGCTGGAGTGTATCGACAGGCTGCTGAGAGATTTAATGCAGAAGCCGAGAGTACCCTTTGGCGGTAAAGTGATGTTGCTCACTGGTGACTTTAGACAATGTGCTCCTGTGTCAACTAATGAGAATCTGGAATCCAGTATTCTCATGAGCATTAAAAAGTCCGGTCTGTGGCATCATTTTGAGTCGATGGCTTTGGGGGAAAACTTGCGCGCAGGACCAAACGAGAATCAATTCAAGGAGTGGCTAATGGAAGTTGGCGATGGTAGAAGACGGATATATGATGGCAACAATTTGGTTCGATTACCAAGTGATGTTATCTGTGTTGGTAATATTGTCGACGAATTGTTTGGTGATGGTGAGTTGAATATGGACGCAAATAATCGTCTCAACAACGCTATTTTATGTCCGACCAATGCTGACTCGATGGAAATCAACGAAGTGGTTCTTGAGCGACTGCCTTCGGAAAATAGGGAATATCTTGGTTTAACGCAAATATTACACCGAGAGACCGGACTTGTTGATGACAATTCGGAATTTCCTATTGAGAATGCATTCGCCATGACACCTCAGGGTTTTCCACCGCATGTTCTCAATATAAAAGTTGGAGCAATTGTCATGATGCAGAAAAATTGGTCGGTTGCCGAGGGCATATGCAATGGCACTATATTAATTGTTGTCGAATGCAACACCAATTCTATCAAGTGCGTTGTAATGGAAGGCCCCACTCAAGGACTTGAATACTTATATTTCCGAAGTGAGTTTCGGTCAAAAGACGATGAGCCGGGAGTTCGAATCAGACGAATTCAACTTCCATTCCGACTGGCTTTCGCCATGACTATTAACAAGTCGCAAGGCCAAACATTTAATTCGATTGGTCTATTGCTTCGTCGACCTGTTTTTAATCATGGCCAGTTGTATGTGGCATCATCAAGGGTGCGCAATTTCGGTTCATTGCGAGTACTTGTTGATACGCACATGCATGGTAGGTTAAGACAAGGACGTCTGCCCGGTTATGTTCCTGATGGCGAAGTGTACACCAAGAACATTGTATTTAGAGAGTTGTTAGAATAAACAATGTGTTTTTTATGTATATATTTTTTTTTTCAATAAACTGACTGATTACCTTGCAGCAGCCGTAATCGATTATCTCGAATCCCAGCTTGCGGTACCGCTCGTCACTCTCATAAAATGTCGCATGGCTATATGGACTCTTGAACTAGAAAAAATAAAATTTAAATTAATTTAAAAAATATATTAATATTTTTTTTTGAAAATCAATTTTAAAAAAAGTAAAAAGACATTTATTTTTTACTGAAAAATCTGAAAATTTCTAAATTTTAAATCTATTTTTTTGATACTTTTTATTTCTTATAAAATGTGGATCATCTTTATTGAAAAAAATATTTAAAAAACACACACAAAAAATTTTATTATATTAAATTAATTAAAAGTTGTGTTTTTGAACAAATTTAAAATTTATTTGCAATAATAATAACTAAGAAAATTAATTAAACAAAAAAAACTAACTTTCGAAATTTATTTTTCTCATTTACTATTTTTAAGAAATTTTTGGAAGTTTGAAATATTTTGTTGGTTTTTTAGCTATGAAAAACGGGTCATATTAACAATAATTACTAATTTGGTTTCATAATTTAATTAAAATGAAATACTATCTATTTTTTCTATAAAAATGATTACTATTCATGTCATTCATGTTCAAGCAGGCCTTTCTGGAAAAAAATAAATAAGTTCAGATCTGAGAAATGTTCAAAACAGATACCATCATTACTCAAAGATGGTAAAGGAAAAATCTTTGGAAATATCTTAGCCTCAACTTTTAGTCCTCATCTAGATCTTGTTGAATCAGAGGATAGTTCTGAAATATCACAAACCATAACAGACTTCTTAAAAAATAAGGTACAAAATAACTTAGACGAGCCTATTACTTTTTTGGAAATAAGAAATGCTTTAAAAAAATTAAAAGAAGAAGCAGGCTCTGGATTAGATCAAATTCACAACCTAATGTTAAAAAATTTACCAAAAGAGACTTTAATTGAACTAAGTATTCTTTTTAACAGGAGTTTGGAACTAGGTCAAGTGCCAAAAGCTTGGAAAATAGCAAGTATAACCATGATACCCAAGAAAACATCTCCCATTCAAGACCCTAATAACTATCGTCCAATTAGTATGACAAGTTGCCTTGGAAAGTTACTTGAACGCATCATCTTCACAAGAATATATAATTTTCTGGAGAACAATAGTCTACTTATTCATGAACAATCAGGATTTAGAAAACATAGACGCACTGCAGATAGTCTTTACTTTCTTATTCAAAAAGTTTCAGAGTCCTTTAATAGAAAGAAGAAGGTATGTTGTCTATATTTTGACATTTCTAAAGCTTTTGATAGAGTTTGGCATGATGGACTAATTTACAAGCTAATAAAAATTAATCTACCACCTTATCTTATCTATTGGAGAAGATCGTTTCTGCACTTAAGATCTTTTAAAGTAAATATAAATGGTCATTTAAGTGATCAATACCCTATTTAAGCAGGAGTTCCACAAGGGTCAGTAATTAGTCCGCTTCTTTTTAGCATTTTTATAAATGACATACCAAAAAGAAACAAAACAAACTGCCAATACTCTCTTCTTTTTGCAGATGATTTGGCTACCTTTTTTACTTTTAAAAAGATAGAAAATCTTGAAAAAGTGATTAATAAGTACTTAAATGAAGTTGAAATATGGCTTTTCAAATGGAAAATGAAAATTTCTGTTGAGAAATCATGTTATATGATCTTTGAGAAAATAACTAAAGTAAAAATTAATCTTGACCTTAAAATTAATAATAGTAATTTAAATAAAGAGGAAAAAATTAAATTCTTAGGAATAACATTAGACTCAAAACTTACTTTTAGTCCAATGGTGGATGAATTAAAAGAGCGTTGTAATTCAAGGCTTAACTTAATAAAATATCTTTCAAATAGAAAATGGGGTCTAAAACCAAAAACATTAGGTAATCTTTACAAATCCTTAATAGGATCAATTTTAGATTTTTCCTTTCCTTGTTTAAATTCATTCTCAGAAACTAACATCAAAAAAATACAAGTTATTCAAAATTCAGCATTTCGATCTATTTTGAAGCTAAAATATTATACCCCCTCCAATATTATACACCAAGAGGCCTTCAATAAACTTAAACTCCTAACAGTTACAAATCGACTTTTTGAGTTGAGTGAGAGATATGTCAGGGCAGGATTGAGTCATTCTGTTCCACTGGTCGCCAGACTGGTAGAATAACATAGAGAAGGTTTACAATCAAGATACATCGAATATCCAACTCTATTGTGTAATTGCTACCTAGCAATTTCCTCTTTTTTTCCTGAACTATCAAATATTTAAGCATGTCTTAACTCTAGTTATTTAAACATATCGTTCTTAATTTTCTTTTGACTTATTTATTACTTTATAAAATTATAAAAAAAAATTATTAATTTATTTCAATAAAATATAAATAAATATTAAAATAAAAATTGTTACCGTTTAAGTCATTTCGTAGCTCTTATTTAATATATTTAGAGGCCAAAAATAATGTATTGATGAGTCCAAAGTAGTAATTAAATATCCGATAATTAATTAATTATTGAGTCTAAAGTAATTATGAGCCGGTATTAGTAATAGAATGAGCCCATTTAAATTATTCCCATAAAAAACAACAAGAGATTATTATTCTGAAAAAAATTATACGCAAAATATTCTGTGAACTATTTTGTCAAAATTTTTTCGACCTAAAATTTTGTAAGAAAATAATTCTATGAAAAAATTATTCTATTAAAAAAAAAATTCGATGAATTGAACGTTCACCAAAATTGTGATTTAATTGTTATATTTTAAAAAATTTATTTATTACTGGTTTTTAAAGAGAAAAAAAAATAAAAATTATTTTATGCTATTGTTAGAAAAAAAAAATAAAAATGTTTTTAAAAATAATGATAAAATATTTTAATCTCAAAATCATTATTTTTGAATAAAAATTTTAAGGAAAAAATTTTAGAGCATTAAATGGAAAAATGTATTAAATTAACTAAAATTATTTTATAATAAACAAATTTTAAAGACCAAAGTCCCCGATGATATATTAAATCACAGAAGAACATTTTCATCGAAGAATAAAATAAAAGTTTAACGAAAATAAAAAAGATAAAAAGGGCTACTTAAAATAAACACTGAAATGTACTTTAACTATTATTACTCTTATATAATCTCTTATTTTCCTTATGAGATGATTGTCCCTAGAAAATCATTTTGTTTTTTTAATTTTTTTTCCAGAATTCTTTTGGAAAAAAATTTACCAGAAGTTTAAGATTTGCTAAAAATCAATTTTATCATTTAAAAAAATTAATTATTAGAATAAATTGTGTCTTGTGATAAAAAATGGTATGCTATCTTTCAATTTTTTAATTAAAATCGACCTTTTTTTTAAATTTTCGAATAAGATATTTAAAACATTTTATGTGTTAATTTTTAAAAGTGGTGCTGGAAAGTTTTCTTAATACGCTAACTAAGTAGATCCAAAAAAACTAAAAAATTTTAAAATTATATTTTCAGGCAGAATTTATTTTTTCTCTTTCTAATTTAAACTTTTTTAATATGTAAATAAAATTAAAAAAAGGCCTTTATCAAATACCCTGAGTATTAAACAATGAAGAATTTATGTAAATTTTATTTACCGGTCTACCCGATGACGGATCAATAAAATCAGCCCAGCATCCTTCTTTTTCAAACACCGAACACAGCTCTTGAGCAGTATCGACAAATTTTTTGATCAAAACTTCTCTCTCATTGTCAACAAGGTCATTCCATGTGGCCATATCGTTCTCTGTCTTGAACGAAATAGTCAACACAGTCAGACTTAATTCGTCAATAGAGTTAGAGCGGAAATAATTTTGAAAATCTATTAAAAAAATAAAATAATTTTTTTTTTACCTAAAAAAAAAATCACCTTTCGCCAGCGATAGAGGACATTTTACAGCCTTGAGCTCAAAATGATTCTTTTTGACGCCCAAAGCATCCAAATTAAGCAAACTATTTTCCATTTTTTCTCTCAAGTAAAAAGCTCCAGACGCTTCTCTCAACTTATTAGCTTGATTATCAATTGGTAGTGGTCTGTTTAATAGATAACTTAAATTCTCCTTGTTGACGGAATTGTTCTCTGAAGATTTGAAAAGTTTTAAATTTTTTTCTCTTTGCTCCTCGACAAAAACACCAGTTTGACCAGGTAATGGAAAATCACTAGTTTTGTTTATTTGTTTGGCTAATTCAGACCAATTTTGCTCCGACCAAATGCTGACCTCTATTGAGTTTAAAATAATTAAAATAAACTTTTTAAAAATTTTTTTAATTTATCCCACCGTTGTTCAGAATGGAAAAAATTCCCGACCTAGTTCTGTTAAATGATGAGAGTTTCCTGCAGTTGATTAGTAAAAGCACGTTACGGCTTGATTGATTAAGCTTAAAAAAAATCAAATAAAAAATGATGACGTAAATATACAAAGGTCAATAGCTAACCAAACTAGACATTTTTTTGAGCTGAGCTGTTTTTTACTGAAAAATTCTGATAAAAGATTTAAAATTAAGTAGTTCCAGGTAGGCTTCTGATTGCCTTTACCGATGGGTGTATCAAGAAAATATTTGTTTGAAATAAAACGAAAATTCAATTTATTTATTATGAAAAAAAAAATTTATAATTTATAGCTGAGAGATATTTTGTTGGGGTGCACAAATTTTTTCTCTTTTTTTTTGATCGCAAGATTAGAAATAATTTTAAATTTTGAACGCTAATTTTTATCATATGTATAGAAAAAAAGTTTAACAATGCTGAAATTAATTTTACTAATGTTTTGTCACATTAATTATTTTTATTTTTGCTAGTATTTTTTTTTCATCAAAAAAAGTTTACTTTGATATTAAATTATTTCACTAAAATTACGGATTTATGAAATAAATAAAATATTTGATAACACAAATCAAGTCAACTTTATTAAATTTTAATTTTAATTGATTTATAGCACTGCTAAGATTAGTGGATCCTTGGTAATTTTTTTAATCTAATTTAATCTTACCTAAATCCACGTAAATTTACTTTTTTCATTATATCCACTTAAAAATTATAAAATTAATTTTTGATGTTCTTTTTCATAAATCAACATATAATTGAAGATATTTCGACCCTTTTTAGTTTGACGGTAAAATTATTAATTTTGCGTAAAAAATCTCTTTTTTTGAAAATTTATTATTTAAAAAAGTTTTTAAAATTAAATTTGTTCCTAAAAATTTTTAAAATAAAAATTAATTTTTACTAAATTAACTTTCAAGAAGATGATTACCATAAAAAATTAAACAAAAAGATTCTGGACAAAAGTTTGCACGCATATCAACCATTGTTATTTTTAAGTCCCAAATTAAGTAAGTCCGAACTTGGACTTCACTTGAGACATGTGACTTTTAAACAACTCTTTTTTATTTAAAATAATAGAGACCTCTAAAACTTA
>QEOQ01000274.1:546855-657685 GCA_010279815.1 Brachionus plicatilis | reverse complement strand
AATGTTTCAGAAATATTAGTAAAAAAATAATAATTAGCCATATTATATTATATTAAAAATCCAACTCAACTTTAAGCAGTGGTACAGATGATGTATCAGTTGCTACAATTTACAGAACATGTTTTAGTCGGTCCGGATTAAAGCTCTGGCGTTTTTTATATTTTGTTTTTGTTTTACCAAGAAAATGAAAAAAAACCAAGTTTTTACATTTTGCATTTGAATCTTGAGAGATTGTTAGTATGGTCTGACTCATGACAAACTAAATTCAACATACAGAAATGATTTTTATTATTATTATTATTATTATTACAAATACTTTTTAATGACGTGCAATTTACTGCAAAATTGCAGAGTTTTTGGCAGAGCCTCATCTAATATTTAGCAGTTGTATATTAATTTCAAACAGTATTCCTTTTAAACAGTAGTATATTATATAAATGAATTATTAAATTTAAATAATTTTAATAATTCTATGTGGCTAGAAAATTTTTTTGTTATTTTTATAAATTGTTTTAAAACTGTAATATTTTAATAGCTTTAATTTATCGGAATTTAAAATATTTGATGAATTAATGAAAAAATATGAAATTGAAAACTTCAAATGAAAGTTCTCTTAAAATATTTTGGCTCATTTGAAAAAGTCTTGTAATTAGTTTAAATTTTATAAAGAATTTTCAGAAAATCTAAGAACAAAGAAACAAACCCTAAAGACTATTTTTTTTAATTTTTTTAATAAAACAAAAAACATGAGAATTCAAATAATCCTAAAATTAGTTCAATTGGTTTATTGATTAAAAAATAAAGAAAAATATTTGTTGTTAAAGTTTAAAAAGAAATTAAAATAAAAATAAGACTCGCGTTGTCATTAGAAACCGTCTAGTAAAAAAATTGAATTTAAATTTTTTAGGAACAATTTATTTTAGACCTGATATTTTAAAAAATTAATCAATCTGCTTTTCGAGCATAATGGATTACATAAATTTTAAAAATTTAAACCAAATTAAAAAAAAATAACTTTTTATTTAAAATGCTTATTCTAAATAGAAATAGATTAAGAATTTATTTCAAATATTTTTTTCTTGTTTTTCTTCTGGTAATTTTTTTTTTGAGATATAAAATCTATTTTTACATTTACTCAACATTTCTGTTCGAAAAAGACTTTTTGTTTAAACATGAGCCGAAAATTTTCTATAAACTTTCCTTAAACTCGCAGTGTTTTTGTAGACCAAATATCTCAATAGAAAAAAACTCAGAATATTTCGAAATTTTCAAAAACCAGAAATATTCCTATTCAATACCTGTGTCGAAATTTACTTCTCTTCAGCTAAACTGTAATCTGTACAACTCGATTAACAGAGGACCCGGAACTAGAGTCATTTCTTTTTCACTCTATGGCAAAAATTCTTTTTATTCTAATTTATTGAAGAAACTAGTCAAACAAATAAAAGAAAAGTATCCAACATGGTTAATGAGAGTATATCATGATGACAGTATAGACAATAGAATAAAATGTGAAATGGAATGTTTGTGGAACCAAAAAGAAAATAATTTTTATGATATTGTTGATTTTTGTAATGTCAAACAAATAGCTGATGGACTTGATCATATTGATTTGTCTTTTATGCATGCAATGAGTTGGCGCTGGTTGCCTTTAGGTGACCATTTTGTTGACTTTTTGTCCAGTAGAGACACCGACAGTGAAATATTTCAGAGAGAAATTGATTCAGTAAATGTGTGGTTAAATTCAAACACTGTTTTTCATGTGATGAGAGGTAAATTAAAATAATTAAAATGGATTTTTTTTTAATTTTAAATTTTATTAACTAATTTAGATCATAAAAGTCATTTTACAAAAATATTAGGTGGTGGATGGGGATATGCAAATGAAAGGAATAGAGATCTGGGGGAATACTTATTAAAAGTTATCACAAACAAACGTATTGCTTCGTATTATAACTCAGAAGGTTTCAATTCGAAAGGTTTGGATCAATTTTTACTTGAAGATTTTTTTTATAAATATTCGAAAAAAAATTCAACAACTCATGATAGTTATTTATGTCAAATATTCGGTGGAGATCCATGGCCAACTAAGCGAGAAAAAGGATGTTTCTTTGGATGTATAGACTGCTGTAAAAAAAATGAAACAGTTTTACCATGTCCAATTGAGTGTAGACCTAAAAATCATCAAGATTGGATTTATTGTTGATAGTTTATTCATTTTATCCTAGCATTGTGAAATGTCATACAAAACTTATAAAAAAAAATTTTTTTAATTTTCTCATAATGATCAAAAACTTGTTTTGCAGATGAAACAAAGTAAAACAATTTTGTTTCATTTTGTTTTATTACAATTACAAAATGTAAAAAAATTTTTACTTTGTCGAAATATTCGAAGTTTTGTATGAAATTTTACAATTCATTTATATTTTTTTATTTTATTTAAAAGACTTATTCATATTTGTTTACCAAATAATTTGTTACGGCAAGTTAAATTTTTTAATAAAAAAAGTTTTTAAATTCTGGTCATTAACTTCTTTCTTCTTTTATTTAGTTTCTTTTGAATCTCTTGTAAATAAAAAGTCTTTTATTTTTTAAATTACTATTAAAAAAAAAAAAGTTTTTTAAAATTGTTTAATAAAAAAAAGAATATGTTTTTTTTTAAATATTCTTATAGAAGCGGAAATAGATTTATTGAAATTTCCTGCCATGATTGTTTTAAGTATTTAAAATTTCAAGATTGACACTAATCGGATGCATTTAAATTGCATGGCGTACTGCTAAATTGGCTTTGTTTCATGCACAAGAATATCTTGGAATAATATCAAAAACAGAAACAATTTCTCTTTTCAATGAATTGTACTCTTAAACTTCATCAAAAACAAGACTTTGTGTGTCCATATGTCATCTCTTCTTTTTAATAAAAAGTTAATTTTTTCCCCATTCAAAATTTATTTTAACTTTGTTCATCTTCTTCATATAATTTAAATTCTTCAATGGAAAAGTCAATTTGGCTAAAAAGTCTTTTAAGATTACTTCCTTCATCACATACAAAAGCAGAAAAGTAAAGGAAATTAATTTAAAAAAAATTTATAATAGAAATAATAACAATGATTTTTTTTGTTATGTTAAAACTGAATATACTCAATAGATTTAAATTTTCTTTCCCTAATGTTCTCTGCTGAATGAGATGCCAGGCATTGGAGCCATCCCAATAACAAAGTATTCTTCTTTACAATAAGCATTAGTTGTAATGGCTCCATATGCTATAAAATATATGCTGGAATTTTTTGTCAATAAATCAATCACGAGACATTGTAGTTGAGAGTTTTAATTTTTCATAAAGTTTTGAATAAATCAAGTAGGTTGTCAATATTTCTAAAGTTAGAAATTTTGAATTGATTTAAGCTCTCATTTGTGACCATTTATAGTAAAATCATCCCGTTTTTTTTTTCAATTATAATTTATTTATTTGTTTACAAAATGTTTTATGTAAAAAGATTAAAAAAAAGAAAAATTTAATTAATTTAATTAATTATTTGTACAAGTTTTTGTAAACCAATTTAAATTTATTTAAAAAATTTCGTAACAAGGTGCGCGTCATTCAATACGTATCGATATTACTTTTTCCCAGATATCTATATTTCATTTTGTAGGGAAAAAAATTCTAAGATCAACGGTATATAATATTGTATAGGTTTCATATATAATAAAGGAGATATAAGGCTTTAAAGAATTTTTTGGCTTTTAGAGTATATTCGATAAATTTGAATATCTCAGGCTTGGTAAATGCGATTTACAAATTTTTTTTTTGATTTTTACAGAAAAATGGTTATTTTATTAGATACTGGATTTGGTTTCGACAAGTTCTATTTTTTGTGTCCACAATCGTCCTTGACCCTTATTTTTTTGACCAATACCCGGAAGTGTCTTATTATTCAGCCATGGTAGGTCCTATAATCTTAAAACTAAAAAATTTGAATTTCTTAATAATTTTTACATATGGCAAAGGAGAGTTTTTTTTTTCTCTTAAAAAATTGAATTTAGTTTTTGAATATATAAATATTTTTGAATAATATACTTGAAAATTAATTTATTTAAATTAAAAATCGAATCTCTAAAATATTCGAAATAAAATTTGAAAATATAAAATTTTTTGATCAAAAACTGAATATAATAAATACTCGATTTAATATTTGAAAATAAAAATAAATCAAAAAAATAATTGATCAATAAAAAATTTGGTAAAAAAAAATTCATTGAATAAATTGAATTTCAATTCGATTTGGATACTAAAAGTATTCCAGATTTTCACCAGCTAACAAAACTCTACCAACATTTTCTGGATTACAATAGTCCCATCCATCTTACCAGGTACCAAAAAATAGTTATTCTGATTTATCCAAAGCTACAAGAGTACAAAAAACTAAATTTTCAAATACTTAATTTTTCAAATATTCTTTAAAAATTATTAGTTGAATTTATCTAAAATTTAAGTTTTTTTTTAAATTAAAATTAAGTTCGAATTTTAATTTAAAAAAAGACAGTTTTTGAATTTAATTTCAAAATTAAAAATAAATAAAAAATAAATTCAAATTTGTCTTATATTCAAGATTTTATTCGAATATTCTACTTTTTAATAGTCTTTTCAAATTTTTTATTTATTCAAGTTTCAGTTTGTGTCCAAAAAGCTAATTCGAATTCATCACTATCAAAATGAGGCATTTTTAAAAAAATTGAAAAAAATAAAGTTTATTGAAGTTTTTAATCAAAATTTGTATCAAAATCTTTTTCTTTTTGATTATTTAGAGGGTATTCGACCATGTTTGATCACCAATATGAACTTTGTTTTGGTCAAAAATCGGTGGGTTGGGCGTGGCACTCGATTTTTGGGGGTTTTTAAGAGAAATATACAGTTAGGGCACCTTTTCAGACACCTCATTAGCTAATCTATCCAATTCTAAAGTTAAAATTTCCCTTAACTGTATTTTTCTCTTAAAAACGCCAAAAAACTCGTAAAAAACCTCAAAAAAAATTTGTAAATCGCATTTACCAAGCCTGAGATATTCAAATTTATCGAATATACTCTAAAAGCCAAAAATTCTTTAAAGCCTTAAATCTCCTATATTATATCAGAAACCTATATAATTTATTACTCCAAATAGTTAGGATTAATTGAATAACTTTCCAAAGTCTGAACAACACACTTTAAAAAGTGTGTTAAAATTTTTTTTTAATAAACTAAAAATTAATAAAAATAAAAAAGGCGTATAGAAAAGTGTTAAGGGCAATGTGAAATTTACAATACTATAAGTATAAACTTTATGATTTTTTTTCAATTCTGCAAAAATGGTTTTGAAAACAGTGGAATATTGTACAAATTTTTACAAACGAATCCTTGGCTCTGCAAAAACTGTGCAATTTTTTTCATAATTTAATTAAATATTTTTAATGATGTGATTCCAGTGTTTATGCAGAGCTTAGAAAAGTTTGTACAAATTTACACAATATTGTATTGTTTACAAAGCCATTTTTGCACAATTAAAAAAAAATCATAAAGTTTTTATTTTTCGTACTAAAATTTCACTATGCCGTGTTAAGGGTCTTTTTAAGTATAGTCTGTTTGCTAAATTTAGCGATGAATTGAAACGATTTTTGAGTGTGTTTAAAATTATTTAAAAATATTATTTTATTTATATAAAGAATTATTAACGATTAGTCCCGGCAGTTCTGAACGGTAGGCGACTACCGTTCAGAACTGTAATTTATTTCTAATTATTTTAATTGAGATTTTTTTTTTCAAAAGATCTTTGAAGATCAAAAAAACTGAGTTTTTGTTCTCTTTGTACTTTTTCTGAAACCTAAGTTAAAGGGTTTTGAAGTATTTAGAGTCTGAATAAGTTTCAAGGTAAATCAACAGGCTAGTGCCCTTATCTATTGAATTGACTGATCAACTCTTCATTAATTTTAATTAAAATAAATAATTTATTAAAATACAATATATCAAAATGTTTTATATAACAAGATTATTAATTAAAAAAAAAACAATTAGAAAAATTTAATTAATTGATTTGTAAAAGTTTTTGCAAACTAATTTAAATTTATCAAAAATTTTAATTGATTTAAGAAAAATAATATTTATATAATAAAAAATAGATGTTTTGAAATGATTGAAGGATAAACATAAACGATCGATTACAAAATTGTTAATTAATTTTGGAAAAAATCAAATACAGTTAGCTCTCCAAACTTTTTTTTTGTTTTTGGTACAATTAAATTGTTTTAATTTCTTAAATTGTATTTTAGGTTTCTTATTTTATTTTCTTTTAAACTTTCTTTTAATAAAATAAATTTTAAAAAAAAGTTTAATTGTTCTTTTAATAAATTTAGAGCCTGAATAGAATGTTATTTATTTAGTAATGAAAAAAATTTATTTAAATTTAATTGATTCATTTGGCTCGATTTTGTTTTTCTTAATATTTTTAGCATGATTTTTCTTTTTTTTTAGATAAACTTCATTTTTTTGATCAACATTAAATGCTTTTAATTTATGAGAACTTGTATTTGATGATTTGTTGCTGGAAAAATGGAAGCCAGTAACGTGAGTCTTACCACATATGATACAAAATCGCTTTACGGGCGTTTTCTTTTTTTTGATAATACTTTTTTGTTCATTCGAATCCAATTCACTTGAATTTGTTGTTGAGCTTACAGGCCTTGATGAGTCAAAATTTGACTCATTATCTGTTATTTGACTTTTTTCTCTGCTCAATATATTGTCCAAATCAGATTGCAAAAAATGGTTCTTAATTTTGTTTTTTCTTGAGCATTTTTTGACCAAAAAGAAAGCCACAAATCCAAGAATTGCCATCAAAACCAAAACAGCTAAAGAAATGGACAAAGGAATTATCCAATTGTTATTTTCATCTTCTTCTAATGGTTTTTCTCCAACTGAACTAGACATGGTACTAAGTGAACTAAAATAAGAAGTTGTCGAACTGTACCTGTTCGACACACGAGGGGTGATACTACCAATTAAATTGATGCATCTTAACTCAGTTAATGCATCTTGTGAGTTTTGAGCTTGAAAACAAAAAAGATTTAAGCCTTCTTGACCAGTTTCCAAATGGGTCCATGTAAAATTTACATACCACAAATCAGTTGTATCATTATATAGAGAAATAGGCGATTTCCACAAACCTAAAGGTGATAGTGTCATTAAATCAACTACTCGGGATGAACTGTTTACCACTATTTGTCCGAATAATGTCTCATTGTGTTTTACTACAAATTCAGAGCCATCTTCTGGTGTTACATAATAAAATTGAATTTGATTTTCATGCTCCTCAATGGTTTTATTTTCGGCATAAAGCATAAATTGAAGTGGTATACTGCTTAATGGCAAATCATCTGTGGCATTGTAAAAGTCTTCGATCTGAAGAGCCACCACATAGAATCCTTCCTCTTCGGGAGTAAAAGTAATTGTACAATTTTCTTGGTCTAATAATGCTCCAGGAGCTGAATTACAAACACCTGCACATTCACCTAAACTAGACAAGGACCATCTACATTTTACAACATCAAAATCAGCATCTCTTGTCGGAATCTTTATGACGGATGTGTAGTTAAGTGGTAAAATGGTCAGAGGACTCATTAAGGCAATTGGAGACGAATTTGTTTTATTATTGTCTTTTCTTTTGTTTAAATCTAGTTTTAGTTTTAGATGCCAGCTGCCTCCACCGTAGACTAAATTAATCCAGCAGCAAGAAAAAAAATTTGCCTCTATTTTGCCAATAGATTGATTCAATGTAACTATTTGGGACTGCTGCCCTCCCGACCAAATGTATTCACCATCATGTATCCCATTGTCTGTGCAAACAACGCCAGATTGTATTTCTAAATTGTTTCCAATTTTTATGCTAGCTTCTCTGGCTCCAATAATCTTTTGTCCTAAAATGTGATCATCATTGCATGGATAAGTATCAAAATCCCAGTAGAACCTAGACTGAAAAATGATTTGTATATTGGCTGTTAAACTTTGATCCAAGGGCTTCCATATAATAGAACCGCCAAAGAAGTGAGATGCTGCAGTTATTTTAAAAAATAAGGCTGCATATAAAATATTTTCGTACATTTTTTATTAGACACAATAATTTTATATCAGAGAAATGGTTTAAATATTTTTGGAAGTCAGTTTTTCTCTAAGATTTTATATACAAGATAATTTCAGAGTTTTGAGCATAGATAATTTCAAAATTTCTGATTTAATTAAAAAATGTAATTTGAAGTTGCTAAGTTTCAGTACTTTATAAAAGTGTTTAATTTTTTCATTTATGAAAAGTGTTAAAAAAAATATTTTAGCTGGCTTCTGTATAAAAAATTACCTAGCGAAGGTTAATATTTACATAAAAATTTGATTTTTAATCAAAATAGTCAGACTTTTATAATTTTTTAACATCTTTAAGTTTATTTGAAGAAATTTTTATTTTTAGGAGCCAAAAGTCCTGGAAAAAGGTGTTTGTAATTGTCTTCATTAAATCTTGACGCAACTTGCTTATTTAATAAAATTTCATCAGCTGAATAATTTTTTAAACAATCAAATAATTTTTTTTAGAAAACATTAAAAACCAAAAAAAAAAAAAGAAGCAAAAAATCTTATTTTTTTGGATAATTTCATTTTGATTAACCGTTATCAGAGAAAGTGGTTTTGGATCAAGTATAATTGCTTCTGGATTCTCAAAAATTTAATTTCAATGAAAAAGGTTAAGAAATCATTTTTTTTAAATTATAAAATAATTGATCAGCCAGCAGAAAAAGTCTATTAGAATTTGTTATAATTAAATATTTTGAGGAAAGCCTCAACCCACTCATTGTGGAGCTAAGTCGTTCATTTCAGCCTGGCGAAGTGATAAAATCAGATTAGAACTAAAAATTTCTATATTTTTTATTAGGACTAAAGGGTTGAAATGATGCAAATTATTGTCATTTTAAATTTTTTTTTTATTTTAGAAAAATCATTTTATAAAAAAATCTTTAAAATATCGATTTTTATTTCTTTCTATTTTATGAGAGCACTAAGGGCTTAATTGTTTACATTTTTGACTTAAATTTGTCACCATTCTAACATATTTTAGATATGACCGATTGAAAAAAATATTTTTAAATTTTGTCAGAGAAAAAAATTATCTACGAACATCTCAACACAAAATTTTTAAAATTTTTTTCTCACTTCATGAACCATCGTAAATAGATGTGATAGGGTGATAAAATTTTGACTTTTTGCATCTTATTTAGCTTAAATTTAAAATATCAATAAAAAGTCACCCGGTCAAACCATCAACAAAATTTCTAATAAAGTTAATGCGAATTCATTTTTGATACCACAATTTTTTGTTAAAAAAACCACAAATAATGTAAATATCCATTAAAATTAAGAAAAAACTATTTTTTTATATTTTAACACAAATTTATTTAAAAAAAATCACAAATATTAAAAAAAAAACTTTTTTAATTTTTTTAATTCACAAAAATATTTTTATCCTCACAAAAAATTTTAATGGTCTCAAGAAATCTTAAAATTTTCTTAAAAAAAAATTTAAGGATTTTTGTGTATTTATTATTGTTAATTTTGTATTATTTAAGCATTACCTAGTGTCATCAGAAAAGTTGTATAACAAGTTTTAATTAGACCTAATGATTGACTATATAGAATCTCAATTAAAAATTATATCAAAGTGCTCAAATAATTAACGTTAAATTTTGAATAGATAATACATTTTTTTTAACTTCTGAATGATAGTGGTCCAAAAAATACTATCACAATAATACATATTATAAAAACATATAAAAAAAATATTTATTACCAAAAAAAAACAAAAAAATTATTTCTTAACATATTTATTTGACAAGCCCAGTATCTTCTTTTCATCATTTTACTGGCACATTTTTCGCACGATTTTGACTCGCTGTCAACCGCTTCGTTCTTATCTGATACGATTCTTGGTCTTTTTGACAAAGCTTCATCTTCTGAATCTTGGTCAGATTATTTTCCCTTTGGAACCGAACTTGAAGTTAGTGTTTCGCTTGGTTGAAGAAGGAGAACCTTTAATGTTTTTTTGATCTTCCTTTTTTTTGATTTGATTTGATTGAATTGGTATATCCATACCGACTGAGTTAAAATTCCTTTTTTTCTTGCGTGATGCCATTGCAATTTGACGGTAACATTTTTAGTGTTTAAGCCAAAAACAAACGACTAAAAGAGCTTAACGTTCAGTCGTTTTCGTCGTATTTCACAGAAGACTTATGATTTTTTTTAAGCATTACCCTATTTTAAAATTATCTAATGTGTTTTTTAATAATCTAGTGGCCTTCTTAAGGTATTGTGAATTTCAAAAACAGTAAATTTTCTCTGGATTCTATGGGGGTAAATAATTTCACGTAAATTTTGGGGAAGATAGAAATTGACTCGAGTCATATTTTACTTGAGTCAAAATTTTGGGTTATCATCTCTGATATATTTTTTCTATTTGTTATCGGCTTTAGACCAAAAAAATTTTTATTTACCGAAATTATTAAAAAGCGAATTTATTTTGATTTTAAAAATCTTTCAAAAAATTTAAATGTCAATGAACAATTATTTAATTTAGCAACGTAAATTTACTGAGCTTCTGTATCTTTTTTTTTCATCGCATGGCTAAATAATTCTCGTTCAGGATCATCTAATTCAATGTTTTTATTTTATAATAATGCAACATTTTTAGAAAAAAAAAATTTTATTTTGATAGCTTTTTATTCAAACTAAAGAAAAAAAAATAGAAAGTTGAGAATTTGTCACACAATTGAAAATTAAACATTAATAAAATTTGTTAGAAAAATTAAAAAACTAATTTTTTGGTTCTGTATTTTTAGTGATGCAATCAGAATTTTAGATTCACAAAAGAATAAATCTATTTACCTCTTTGGTCTTTTACCTATAGTTGAAAAATATTTTTTACTTGAAAATTTTATTAAAAATTTATTTGAAAATAAGAATAAAATTCTATTTTTTCGATAAAAATCTAAGACCAAAACCAATAGCCTTAGACGCCATTTCAAACTTATTAAAACTGTTCTGGGCTATACTTAAATTTTCCTCAACAATATTAGGATCAAAATCGATCATATACTTAACACAATTAAAATGTCCGATTAGCGTCAATTCTAATGGCGGACTTAGTCTGGCTAACTTCAAAATTTTGAATTCAAATTTAAAACACAAATCGTCCTTGAGCGGATCATTGTAATTGAATGTCGCCTCTTCACCACAAACCAACTTTGCACATAAAACATTTTCTTTGTTTTCAATTGAGCTAAAACTAATAAAAATTTCATACATATCAATTGTCCTTAGAATTCTGAGCTTGTACAAATTATTTTCTGACAAATGCAAATCGGTTATGGTCTCGAACAACTTGGAATTATGACACTTGCAGAAATAATTGTATTCAAAATTAAAAAAGTAATTTTGAATAAAGTGGTTGTAGGCCTGGCCTAAAAGAGTGCTCAAGTTGCCAAGTTGACTAACCGAATCCATTTTGACTGTGTCTACCATTTTCAAGCCACTTTTGTCCAGCTGAAACTGCATGCCGAACTGTTCATATTTTGGAATGAGAGTCTGAATCAAAGGTCTGGCCATTTGTATTCCCTGTTGTATCCTTGACATAAAAGACCCATTGTCTGGCAAACTGCTAGATTCCATTTCTGCATGAACTTTGTTTGTCAAATAATCGAGTGCTATCACAACTAAATCGTCTTCGTTTTTGATGAAATGAAAATTGCTTTTGTGAAATTTTTCGATGTTATTCTTAAAATGTTGGTCTCCAATCAATGGGCAGCCGAATCCAATGAACAAAATGTTGTGCGAGTTTTCATAGCCCACTTTGGTGCTTAGGATGAGCTTGACTGCGATCAGACAGCTAACAGCTGCGCCAAGACTGTGGCCTGTCAGCACAAGCCTGTATCCCTGACTTAGTATTTTGATGAAATAGTTTAAGGGCACTGACTGTGAGCGGTCAAAAAAGCCCGAGTGAACTTTGCCCATGTAGGCATTGGAAGAGGAGTTGATGCGCGCATCAGTGATAAAGTCGCTGGTGCAGATTGAGCCGCGAAATGCAGCCAGGATCCTTTTTTTCCCAATATCGCATACCAAATACTTTATGTCGTTTAAAGGACTGATGTGTCTGGTGAGTGGCGAGGTGTGCTGATGGCTGTGGCAGATTTTGTTCAGCGAGTGGTTGTAGGAGACAAATGGGCTCGATTTGAGCAGGTCTATTGGATTTGGCTCGTAGACTATGCGACAAGCTATTGTACAGTTTAAAAGTAATTCAACATAGTCTGGATGTTTATTGAGGACTTCGTCAGCTATCGAATTTGCCATAGCTGAAATTATAATTTTGAAATTATGAAAATAAAAAATTTCGCTTTTTTTTTTATGAAGATATTGAATGCTAATTTTGAGACAACAAATAATTTAAATGATTAGGCTTAGAGTTTATAAAGGTTAGATATAAGCATGGTAAAATTATATTTTTTAATTTTACATATTTGTCAATGTTTTATCTACTTGGGCCAAAATTATACTCATCTGTTTAGATGACTAATTTTTTTGAGAGTAAACATCAGCAAAGAGTTTGTTTTTTGTAATTAGAGTTTGTCTTTTTTTTAATCTTTGGCCACAATTGCTTTAAATTAAATAAAATTATAAAATCAACAAGAAATCCTGAAGAATGATCGAACAGAATTTTCCATTAATGGTCGTATTTGAAGTTAATGCCATGAAGTAGTAAGTGTGGGTACAGATAATGAAAATATTTGAAGGCTGCAGTTAAATTTAATTCTCACTGTCATTTAAAATCAAAAGGATATTAAGAAATTAAAGTATAAAGCCTAATTAATTTTTTTATTTTGACAATAAAATTGTTAAAATGCAAATTTTATTAAATTGTAAAAATTTTTAATTTTTTAAAAAAAAATTAAAAAATCGCTTGCAAAACTTTATTCAATTTACGATTTGTATTATTCAATCGAAATAAAATTTTATTCTTTAATTTGTCTTTTTAATATTTTGATTTTAAATTTGTATAAATCAATTTTTTTAAGTCAGAAATTCCATGTTAAAAGCACTTTTTTCTAATTTTTGGTAATAACTTGTGGTGCTAATTTAAAAATCAAGTTTAAATGCTGAGATGATTATCAAAAAATTATTTAATTGCAATACTTTTGTTCAAATTTTTTAAAGTCATTTTAAAGATACTTTGTAATAAAATTTCAATCTTCTCTTTTTTCGATTTAAAACTTTTTTTTAATTATTTAAACAAAATTTTTCACAAGATTGAATGGCCGTTGCAAAATTCAGAAAAAATTGAACAAAAATATTGATTAATTTTTTTGAATAAAATTAAATTGGAGGATCAAAACAATCTCAAAAAAAATTAAACAGTGTGTGACATCCAATATTGCACCTTACCGTAACCGAGATTAAAATTTTTTCATTAGCAAAAAATACCAAAGCTAAGTAAGGTGAAATTTAGCATCTTTCAATATTTATTTTATTTATTTATTTCAAAATTACGCCAGGCTCGGCGATGATAATAAAATAAAATGATTATATTTTTAGTATTTTTAAAGTTAAGTTTTTTCTTCAAATCAAGAGGCATACCTTGAAAGCTAAAATAAAATTTAAAAATTTATTTCAATATTTATAGTTTTGTTTTTTTTTCATAAAAAGTTTGTTTTTTAATTCAAATTCAGAACAAAAACAAGTGATCTCATCGTTCACGTTAAGTTAACTTTCACAAATAATTTAAGCTCATTTCTGCTTTCAATTATGTGCTTGCTACTGATGTCTAGGTTTGTTTTGAGTAAATAAAATGCTCCCAATGTGCAGGTGTTATTTACTGTAGCATTTACGATCTACTCAAACGCCAAGATACTTTAATCGATACAATATGTTGCTAATTTTTTGAGACTTTTTCTTCAATTAAAATTTAAAAAAAGAAATATTTTTGGTTGATAATCTGTCCAAATGTAAAGATCTAATTTCAAGATTAAAAAAGGAAAAAATAAAATTTTAATAAATTTTACCTTGAAGTTATTTTTAGAAAAGTTAATGAGAAAAACTATTATAACTTTGTAATTTTCGTATATATATTAATTGCATTTTTAAATAATAAAATAACAAAAAAACTAATAAAATCTTAGAAAGAAAATTATATCTTAATTTACTTTCCGGAATAAGATATTGAAAAGTATCTTTTAGTTCAATTTTATAGGTGATTGAAAAGTCATCTATCAGGTTACTGAAAAGTATCCTATCATTTAAAAGTCCTATTGCTTCGTTCTTTGAGGCCCTAGGGACTAGGCGAAAGACTTGGTCATTAACTGACCAACTCAAGCACAGAGTAGTCTAGTTTTTCCGTATATTGAAAAGTATACAAAAAAGGCACTGAGAAGTGTCATAGGGACCCCTCTTTCGATCGTATATCAATCAAGCAAATCAATAATCGAAGATCGATCAAAAAACACTCAACCGTGACGGATCAGAAACTCACGCGAAGCATTACACAAAGGTCTGGAAAAAATTGTTTTGATAGTAGAAGTAGTAACAAATACTGCAACCCTTTTGTACTAAACCAAAAATAACAATTAAAATATTTAAAAAACGATCAAAAAAAGTTTTGAATTATTTGAAATTGCGTTTTTTAAAACCATAAATTAATTGACCAAATTATTCAATTTTAAACTCATCAAATTTTTTTTAACTTTTAAGCAGTTTTTTCTACCAAGTGGTAGTTACTGTAGCAGTAATATTAATATTATTTTTTAAATCGAAAATTTTTCAAAGTTACTTATTTATTTATTTTTATTAAATTTCATTTAGGATTTTTTTTGAAGGATCTAAATCGATAGAGAATAACAATTCAACAAATAAGTCTCTACTTAGAAACTTTGTATTTGATTGAGATACTTCTGCAAATTGAAGTTATCCAAGGATGTTTTTACGTTCAACAAATTCTGCAAAATTTTCAGAATTTTGGCAGACTCAGATAAAAAGTTCAACAAGTTTTACGTAAAATTACATATCCTTGCCAGCTAAAATTTACGTAAAATTACGCACGCTTACTAAAAATAATGTAAAATTAATTTCAATGTAAAATTTCATTCTAATTTATTTTTTATAAATTTCATCAGAGAAGTTTTGCACCATGAACGATTATTAATTTTTTTTTTTTTAAATTGTACGCCATAAAAAATAATTGAAAACAAAAATCTAAATTGTAGAGTTTTTCAGATATCAATATGAGCAAAAAGAAATTGTTGTTTCACTTCAAAAAAAAACTCCAAGCCATTAGAGCAAAAATCATATAATTTTTTCAGTTTTGTATGGAAAATTTGTATTAAATTTCACAATGTCTATTCTAATTATCAAAATAAAACTTAAAAAAATGATTTCAAAAAAAGGTTGACTTATTTGGGCAATGTGAAATTTTAGTACAATAAGCAAAAACCTAATAATTTTTTTTTATTGTGCAGATATGGTTCTGTAAACATTACAATATTATGCAAATTTGTACAAACAATTCTAAGCTATGCATAAACTCTGAAATTACACCATCAAAAAGAAATAAAGTTTTTTAGTACCTCAAATTTATTAAAATTTACCTCAAATTTATTAAAATTTACCTCAAATTTAATAAAAGACTATTTTTTTATTAAAAAAGTAGCAAAATATAAAAAAAGTATTCAAATAAAAAAAAATTACATCAATTTAAAAAAAAAGAAAGCAATTTCATTATAAAACCGCAAAAAGTTAATACTCACCTCTAAAAATAAAAAAAATTAACAATTATCACAATAAAAATATCTTTTTTTTTCATAATTAAGCCACATTTTTCAAAAGGATTACAAGTGTAATCATCAAATTGCAGTATGTGCAAGGCTAAAAAAATGTGCATCTGACATTCATGCTATGGATTTACCAATTCAACCGAATCGTAAACGTGGTGCCCCAGAAAAAAATAAACCAGCTCTAATAATACAACCATCGGATTTAGTTGGCGGTGGTGGAGATCCAAAAGGCTTCTCTTATGATGATGATGATTTAACCGAAGTTGTGCCTAATAATCAAAAAAAACAAAAAACATTCAATCAAGAATCTACTCAAAATAATGAATCTAAAACATGTGAAAAATGTGGCTTAATTATGAAAAAAAAAGATATTTTTATTGTGATAATTGTTAATTTTTTTTATTTTTAGAGGTGAGTATTAACTTTTTGCGGTTTTATAATGAAATTGCTTTCTTTTTTTTTAAATTGATGTAATTTTTTTTTATTTGAATACTTTTTTTATATTTTGCTACTTTTTTAATAAAAAAATAGTCTTTTATTAAATTTGAGGTAAATTTTAATAAATTTGAGGTAAATTTTAATAAATTTGAGGTATTAAAAAACCGATAGCCCATCAAAAATATTTGATTAAAATATGCAAAAAATTGCAGAGTTTTTGCAGAGCCAAAAATTCGTTTGAAAAAATTTTTACAAAAGGAATTATTGGTACTTTAAATTATTACTTTTTGTACCAAAATTCTCATTGCCCTTTTTTGATTTAATAATAATAAATTAAAATAAAAAATTTAAAAAAAAATTTAATTTTAATAAAATTAAAAATTCAAAATGGATGCCTTTTATTCAAAAAGGCAAAAGTCTGTGAAGAAGTACCTTATTTTTTTTAATGACCAACGTTGAGCTGTGAATGTAAAATCAATAACTATTTACTTCTTGATTTTGCTGCAAAAAATTCTTGGTCAAACAATTCCAAAAAAGAACGCTGTGAATTACAATTCAAATTGAAAAAAATATATAAATTAATTTAATTTATTAAAAAATAAGAATCAAACATAAAAAAATTGCATGACAATGCTCTTTTTTAATCTAAAATAAAATCTTTTACTGTCTCTTTAAATCATTTAAATTCATAATAAAATTAAAATCTCATTTATGTTTATTTTTTGGCTATTTTTGTCAAAGAAAAAAAAGATGCAATATAAGATGTGGCACTGCGTTGATTTTTTTAAAGAATTTTTTATCTCTAATTTTTCAAAAAAATAAATATTTTTGTTCAATTTTTGTTGAATTTCACATCGTCTTTTAAGAATTTTACCAGAAAAAGTCAAAATAATTTGACAAATGACCAGAAAAAAAAAATCCAATCTGTAATAGCTTCAAATATTTTTAAAATCTCAATTTAACTTTTAACCACTTAAAAATGTCTGTATCTCATAATATACTTAATTCATAATGGAGCGTGTAAATATGATTTATTTTTCAATAATTTTAAATTTAAATTAATTTATTATTTTTTATGCATAATTTTGATTTTATTTAAAAAAAAAAAAACATGTTGTATCTTTATTTAAAATAATTAAATAAATGAAGTGTTTCTTATTCAGTCTTGAAAATTAATAAATTAAAAATTATTAATAATTGAATTATCCTCCTTTTAGGAGAATAGCATTTGAAAAAAATTTATGCATCAATGAAATGACCAAAAAAAGTTAAATATAAAGGAATAAGTGAATCCGCTCGATTAGTTCTTCATAGAAGTGTAACAAGAAGTAAATAATTCTTTGAGTTAGTTGTAAAGATTAATTTAAAAAATACTACATTCAAAAAATTTTCGTATATTTTTTTTATAATAATTTTGGAACTTTGTTTATGTAATACACTATATCGATTGTATATCGATTTAAATTCCTAATTAATTTAATTAATTTAAATTCGTTTTTTGTTTAAAATTTAAATAATTTTAAAATTAAATCGTAATAAATGGAAAAATTTGCACAAATTGTCAATTTAGTTTACAATACCACATATTCGTGATTTCACATTCGTTTGCTTATTCATTTGGATTTAAATAGGTGTTAATAAATCAGCGAATTAATTTTAAAAATAATTATTTTTGAAGAGAGTAGATTTTGTTTACCCTTTTAAAGAACAGGCTAAAAAAAGACTAATAAATTATTAATTCATGATAAGCAAGAGCATTTCAGTGCTAACAAGTGTCGAAACAAATTTTAAAAAATTTGCACTCTTATCAAATTAAAAATTGTTCTACTCTTAAAATTTACAGAAACTGAACTAAAAAAAATTGTACCCATAAATAACCTATGAAATTATCTTTATTTAGCGAGAAATTTATCATTCTAACTTTGAGAGCCAATTCTCACTATTTAAAGAAAGAAAAAAATTAAACACTCGACAATTTTGACGAAGAAAAAATTCGGTAAATTGGCAAAATAATGGACACACAAGAGGCGAGAAACACAGAGCCTGTAGAAGACACCATCAACTTGGAGCTAATTTTAGTCAGCGCAGTGATCGAATTCGATCCTCAATTTGATAACTTTAATGATTTTTCTAAATTTAAAAATTTATTTTATGATTACTTGATCGAATAAACAAACAAAATATTTTGTAAATAAATTTTTATTTTGTGTATATTTTTTTTAAATTTTTTTTAAATAGTGATTTAACCAGAATGAGCATGAATCAATTACCAAATGAAATTTTGCTATCTATTCTCTCTAGGCTTTCTTTCCACGACTTGGTTAACAACGCTTCTTTGACTTGTAAAAAATGGTACTCGCTCATACAGAGTGAGCGTTTCTGGAAGTTTAAAATCAAAGCCGAGCTAGGCCTGCAGCTAGTTCCAGGTCTTGATCCCGCATCTTTGAAGGCTTTTTATTTAAAAAAGCCATTTGGCCGAAATCTAATCAGGAATCCGTGCTTCAGCTCTGGTTTGGATCACTGGTCTGTTTCGGATCAATTGTGCACAGACTCAATCGAGGACTGTTCATATTCTAGCAGCTTCATAATCGAGGAGCATGATGAATGCAGTGTTCCAGCCTTTGATGAAAATAAAAGGCCCATTAAAAAATTTGCCACCTCATCATCAATTATTTTCAAATATCAATTGATCGATTTGCAATCAGAGGGCTTATCCTGGCCTCTACTAGAGTGTTTTGTGCCTAGCGTCACAATCAAAGACTCGTATGCCGGGAGACTTTATTTAGGCTACGAGTACTACATTCAGGTCGTTCTGTACGATGACGATTTAAATGAGCTTGGCTCAATTTCCTATGATGAAAAAGTGAGTGAAGAAAATTGGTCCAATTCTGAATGGAAAGAGTTTGTGTACACGTTTAAAGACTGTTCAAGTAGTTTGAGATTTATTTTGTTCATACATGGAGGCAGGGATGCTACCAATTGGACTGGTTATTATGGAGTAAAACTTACCAATTCTCAAGTCACAATTAATTGGAGCAATGAATAGTAATTTAATTTTGAATGTCTTATAGATTATATCAATAATTAAAAGAAGATTTTAAAAATTTGAAAGAATATTAGAAATTTATTATAATTTTCAATTAATAAATTTATTTTAAAAAATAATATTTAATATTAAGACTGCTGATCAGAATCTAAAATTAAAAGTTTTACAAATACAAGTTAATTTGGGTTTTGTGAATATCGAATACAAGTTGAACAAAAATTCTTCGTTTTTTGATAAATTCAAATTAAATTTAATAAAAAATATTAGAAAAAATACTGCAACATATCTTTTTCATCTAGAATAAAATTTTTAATTTCTTTTTTTTCTAATCAAATTAATAATCTATTTAAATCCTAGTGATTCTTTATTTTTTCATTCCTGTCATTTTTTTCATGAGAAAAATTATTTTAGGCAAAAAAAGTATAACAAAGTATATTGCACTATGCTGAAGTATTTTTTCTAATATTCTTTATTAAATTTAATTTGAATTTATCAAAAAATGAAAAATTTTTGTTCAATTTCTATTCGAAATTCACATTACTGTTAATTTGATCATTGAAATTTATCATTTTTTCCGTAAATTTATGTAAAAACTGATAAAATATTAAAAGTCAAAAAAGAACCATTTTTTCCTTTTATTTTTTCAACAATTTTTTAAGAATTTTACTTAAAAGATGGCATATTTTCGTCAAAAAATGTAAAAAAAATATAAAAATAGAATTGAATAAAATTCTATTTGAAAAAATGAATCTTAAGCGTATAAATAATTCTTATTTTTTTCTAAACATTTCAAAATCATGTTTTAGAAAAGTTGAAATATACAAAATGTTTAAAAAACTGTTTTCGACGAAAAGATATTTACTGTACAGATCTTTCTCAAATAGTTCTTTAACATAGTCAATCTAGCAGCTCACAATCTTTTCTATTTTTACGTAAAATTCATAAAAAAGTTGTAAAATTATTTGAAAATATAGGAAAAAAGTCAATTTTTAATGAAAAATTGCAAATGGTCGTTCTTTTTTATGCTTTTAATATTATACCATTTTTACGAAAATTTCCGATAAAATTAACACTGTCACAAAATAGATTTTTGATCCATTTGCTGACTTGGTTTTTTCCTAAACTATTGATGAACATATCCTTTTTCGCACTGGTATACAATGAATCTTTACCATATACTAAGTGAAGGCTTATGAATGCGATTAAAAGTAACTTAAAGGCTTTAGCAAATTTAGAATATAGGAAATTTAAAATAATTTTTAATTAATCAATTTATTTCAAAAAACGTTATTTGATATTAAGACTGCTGATAAAAATATAAAATTAAAAGTTTTACAAATACAATATTGATTTGATCATTGCAATTTATCTTAAAGGCTTTAGCAAATTTTCAATGTTCTTCATTATGTTAAAGCAACATGCTGGCTCTATTTGCCACCACTCTGGTCTGATATATCCAACTAAGATTTGAACAGATTTCAATTCCAAATTAATTTTCCAATTTGATCATATTTGGGATCTAATCAAAAATGTGATCATTTTAATGATGCTTTAATTCAATGATCAGTCTGGTTTGATGAACAAGACTAATCCTAAAATTATATGATCAAACTTCTTCACGAATAGGACCGCAGGTGACTGGAATGCCCTCGATGCAGCGACCAGATGCGTAACTAACACCAACACATTTAAAAACAGAATTGATAAACAACTGGGTTTATAATAGATAAGACAACATCCACCAAAATCACTTTACACACACTATATTGACAAAATACTTAATTTTTTATAAAACTCTTTGTTGTTACCACTAAGATTAAAATTTTTTCTAAAAATATGATATTAGAAAATATGTAAAAAAACAAAATTTATTTATAAAATATGTAAAAATAAGCTATCTAAAAATAACTTATTTAAAAAATAGGAAATCAAGTGGGGCGTCTACGTGCGCCATTACTTGGAGGCTCAAGTCTCCCACAGCATTTATACTTCTACTAGGCAATGTGAAATTTTAGTACAAAAATTACAGTACAAATAGTAAAAACTTAATAATTTTTTTTCTAATTGTGCAAAAATGGTTCTGCAAAAAGTACAATATTGTACAAATTTTGTACAAAATAATTCCAAGCTCTGCAAAAACTCTGCAAAAACTCTGCAATTTTCTGTAAAATGCACACCATCAAAAAATCCTTGATTAAACTAAACAATAAATTTCAGAGTTTTTGCAGAGTTTTTGCAGAGCTTGTAATTCTTTTGTACAAAATTTGTACAATATTGTACTTTTTGCAGAACCATTTTTGCACAATTAGAAAAAAAATTATAAAGTTTTTACTATTTGTACTGTAATTTTTGTACTAAAATTTCACATTGCCTTCTACTACTACTACTAAAAAATAAAATAAAAAATAAAAAAAAATTTTGATTAATACTTTTATTCAAGTTTTAAAAAAAATAAACGGAAAAACTTGCAAATGATTTGATTATATTAAAAGTGGTATTTTGAAATTTTTGAGGTATTTTTGAATTTTAACTGATCTGAATTTTAATAATAAAATGAGAAACTTTTTGGGATTTTTAATTTAAAGTATTATTAAAAAAGGTTAAATAGAAAAAAAATGAGAGCAACTCTTGTTCTTTCAAATGATACATAAGATTATATGTTTGTTTTTTAAATTTCTAAATAATTAACTAAATAAAAATGTATTACAAAAAAATGCATATCCGCCATTGCATGTTATTCAAGTTTAACGAAGGAAAAAATGCGACAGAGACTACCAAATCGATTTGTTTGGTATATGTGGATCTACTTCGATAACCAGGTTAACAAAAAACAATGGGTCGATCCTGATCAAGAGCCATTACCTCCTCCGAAACGCGAAATTCATGGAAAAAAGGTCATGCTTTGTGTTTGGTGGGATCAGAAGGGTATAATCTATTATGAGCTACTGCAACCCAAGCAAACGATAACCGCAGACCTTTATTCACAACAATTGATACGTTTGAGTCACGCTTTGGAAACAAAACGGCCACACAGAGCTAAAAGAGAGCGAAAAGTGATTCTTTTACATGACAACGCTAGGCCTCATGTTTCAAAAACGACTCGGAACACGAAAGAGAATCTAGGCTGGGAAGTCTTGTCTCACCCAGCTTATTCACCAGACTTAGCTCCTTCAGATTACCATTTGTTCCGATCCATGCAGCACTTCCTCAGTGAAAAAAGTTACTCAACTTGGAGGAAATCAAAAAAGACATCAGTCAATATTTCACCTCAAAACCAGCCAGCTTCTACGAGCGAGGGATCAAAATGCTGCCAGAAAGATGGGAGATGTGTATTTCTAGCGAAGAAAATTATTTTAGTGACTAATTATATTTTATTTTAGTTTTTATCAATAAATAAAGTCTAGAAAAAAACGGAAAAACTTATTAAACAACCTAACAATATTGATTTAAATGTTCCAGAAGAACTACAACGCCACAAAGGAATGACATAAAATACGTCTTTCTAGGAAGACACTATGGTAGAAAGCAACACAGAAATCAACTTATATGTACAGAGACTAAAAGTAGTTTGACTTAAACAAAATAAGGACAAATAACTTAAATATATTATATAATTATTCTTGATAAAGTCTTTTTTGCACTTAACTTGAAATTTTTATATCTTTTTTAGGAATTGATTTACTGTGAAGCTTCTATTACTTCGGCAGGTAAACCATTCAATTCATTAACTGCTCTTTTAGTGAAAAAGTTGGTCCTCTGTAAGTAGTTGGTACAAGCTTGTCCGAATATTTTCGCTTGGCAGATCCCGTTTGAAATAGTTAGTTAGATGGGGCGGGTGGAATCACCCAACTAACATCGTTAATTTCTTTTTGAAGTTGGAAAAATTGAATCATGTCACCTCTTATATGACGCTCTTGGAGCGAGGGTAATTGAATTGAATTTTCAATGAATCTATAGCAGCTTGGACAGAATCATATATTTTAGTTTTAACAAAAGAGATCAAAAAATGTCTCAAAGTTTTTTTTTAAAATGAGCTAAATCAACACAAATCACTTTAGACCTAGGAATGTAGCATATTTAAATAAGTCAAAACTTTCTCAAAATTATCTAAGATTAAAAAATCAAAATTTATTCTACATTTTATTTAGTTATTTATTAAACAAACACACCAAATTATAAAAGCTCTTCTTATTCTCATCATCTAATCAATAAATAGTTGCTTGAAAAATAAAATAATTTAAATAAAAATTTTAAAATGATTAAATTAATTTTATTAATTTTTTTTTTAATCGCTTGGGCAAGTTTAATTGAAAGCCATGGTAGGCTAATGAACCCACCAGCTAGGTCCACTGCATGGCGAGAGGACTCAAATCGTTTTCCGGCTTACTATAATGATATGGAAATGTTTTGTGGAGGAAAGCCAGCCCAGTGGAACGAAAATGGAGGCAAGTGCAGCATTTGTGGTGAAAATTGGTCTAAATCGAAACGATTCGAGAAAGGTGGCGATCTCTACCGAGGCCACATTGTCCGAAATTATCAAATGAATTCCAAAATTCCAGTCACTGTTGAATTAACCACTAATCACCGGGGTTGGTTCGAGTTTAGACTGTGTAATGTTGACACTATGCCTAATGGAGAGGCTGACCATGATTGTTTGAACAAAATTCTTCTAGCTGATGAAAATGGAAACACCAGATTTAACACACCGAGTCAAACCGAAGGCTGGCAAGGCTTCTTTAATAAGGAGCTTGTGATACCTAAAAATTTTAAATGTAATCATTGTGTACTTCAATGGAAGTGGAATGTGGGAAATTCTCATGGTTTTGATTTCGACACTGGTGAGTACTGCTTAGGCTGTGGCGCTCAAGAACAGTTCTATGGATGTTCTGACATTAGGATTATTGATGGAATTTTTATATCTACGTCAGCGCCGACTGTAAAACCTCAGACTGCTCAAGGCGCTTTGTGGACTCAAGTATTTCAAAAATTAAAATTACCTAAAAAAAATTTTAATAAGAGAAAAAAATTAATTTTTTTTTTCCCAAAAGTGTGGAGGTTTGACTTGGACTGGCTCTTCTCAGTGTCAATCTGGTCTTAAGTGTGAATATGTAAACGAATGGTACTCCCAATGTGTTCAAGAGGATTCATATTCTGACAATAAACAGCCTGAAGTTCAGCAATCGAACCAAATCGGTGGCGATATTTGGAATCAAGTGACTTTTTTAATTAACTAAAAGTTCTAGTTTGAATTTGTAATTTTAGTGTGGTGGTCAAAGTTGGAGTGGAAGTACCAAATGTAAAGATGGTCTTAAATGTATTTATGTTGATATATGGTATTCACAGTGTTTACCAAGCAATTAACAATAAAATAGATTACAATTTTACATTTTTACATGTTCTACTCCAAATATTAGTGTTGAAATTGATTAAGATTTTGAACAATATTTTGATATTTGGAAAAAATTTAATTTAAACACCATAAAAATCAACTTCAATTATCACTTTTAAAGGATTATTTGATTTCTAATTTGAGTTTATTAAGTGGCTTAATTTAAAATTTAAATAGTTTTAAATTTTAATACTAAAAATAGATTTATTTGAAAATTTAATTTAAAAATTCAAAATTATTAAATTGAAAAAATATTTAAATACTAAATCAAATACTATATTCGATTTTCAACACTACCAAATAATAAACCGTAATTGGACGCATTAATTTTAAGTCCCCTAATTTCTCTACAACTCTTGGAAATCATCTGGTTAAAAAAATTTTGTAATTTGAGTTTAAATTCCAACAGTATTGAAAATTGATATGTCCGATACTGCTGTTTGTTTGCCTTTATTTTTTGTTACCAAATAAGCTTTAAATTTTTGTACAATAAATTTTCAGAGATGAATCTTCCCATTTAATATAAACCTTTATTATTTAAAAAAAATCTCTAATATAAAAATAAGAAATAAAATAAAATTAAATTTTAAAATAAGCTATTGTAACACCTCATGTACCCCAGGCCCTCTCTCTCTTTCTTTATATATTTATGTTGTATTTTTGTTTAAGATAGAGTTTTGAATAAAGACTGAGAAGAGAAAATCTTCTTTTTTATTTATTTAAAAGTGCCACGCTATTAAACGCTGATGTGATGTAAAATGATTTTTATTAAGTTTAACCCTGAACTACAACGTTTTTTTAATTCATCAACCATTGAGATGGAATATTGATTCAAATTTTTTACCTAAGATTTTTTCAATTTTAATTTTATATATTTTATATTTTAAAGTCAACATTTTCTATATTATGTTTAGAGAAGCCTAAAGATTATTAAAGAAGACTTTTTAAGAAATTAAATTTATTATGGCAATAAAAAATTATTTAAGCCATTTAAAAAATTGGTTTTAACAATAATATTTTTGCCAGAAAGTATTTATTTTTGAAATACAGGTAAGATTTTCTTCGTAAATTCGATAAAATAAAAGAGAAAATTAGTTCATATACCACAAATTTTCAATAAAATACCACCAATTTTTTAAACTTTTCCCCAATTTCATTAAAAACACCACAAAAAATTAAAAATAGCATAAAAATTTAAAAAAAATCTTTTATTTTTTTATTGACACCAAATTAATTAAAATGACAATAAAAATAAAGGTAATATTATTTCAGCGCAATAAATTTCTGATTAGCACAATGAAAAAAAAATTCAACACAATTCGATTTCTTCTCAGCACAAAAATTTATATTTAAAAAAAAAACATTTAACACATAAAAATTGTGTTTGAAAATAATTCTTAAAGGAAATTTTTTTCAACACAAAAATATTTATAATAAAATAAATTTTTTTTAATTTAAAATTTTATTTAATGATATTTATAAGTAGAAATTAGATAAATAAAGTAAATTTTAAAGCTTAAAGAAAAGAAATTAAAATTAGTCTCAGAAAACCATTTTTCGACACTTTTTGCTCTACCTCTTTAAGGTTTATTGACAAATTGGTCCTTTTTTTAAACAGCTCTTTTAATACCAATTAGTGTGCACAATATCCTAATTAAGTGAAAAACTTGCAAGAACATTTCTTATTTTAAAGCTCATCTTTATAACAGTTCTTGAATAAATTTTTTTCAAAATTTTTCCAACAAGTCGTTAACTTTTGTGTTGAATGCATTTATTTTATTTTTAATTTTTGTGCTAAAAGTATTTTTTTCAAATTTTAATTTTTGTGTTGAGAAGAAATCATTTTGTGCTCAGCGTTTTGAAATTGTGTTGAATGGTTATTTTTTCGTGTTGAAAAGGGAGACCCAATAATAAAAACAAAAAAATTTTTTTATACTTCCGCCACTATTTTTTTAATTTTTTTAACACATTTGTTGGGACAAGCCCGGTAACGTCTTTTCTTCGTTTGCGCACCGCATATATCAAGCGATTTTGTTTCTTTGTCAATAGTGTCTAGATTGTTTAACTCGATTCTCGCTTTTTTTGGAACATATTCTTCTTCCTCGGACTCATCGTATTCTATGCCTTTTGGAACAGCGTTAGAATATTGGGTTTCATTGGGTTGTCTTTTCAGTGCTCCAGCAGTTTTTAGAGGTCTACCTTTTTTACAGTTCGATTAAATCGGGATGTCCATTCCAACTGAGTCCAAATTGCACCTTTATTTTTTTTTTCATTATTAATTTAAGAGGAAAAATTTTAAACAGATATTGAAATTTCTTTGGAATAGCTAAAAATTCAAATTTTTTATTCAATTAAAAATTAGCATCGATTTAAAAGTGTCAAAGATACTTGGTTTTAAATTATTTTTTATTCTTTAATAAAAAGTGTAATTTTTTAAAAAATAGTGTCAATTAGTTAAAAATAGTGGCTTTCTAATTAATTTAGTGTAAAATAATTTATTTATGTATAATCTTAATAATTTTTACTTTTATTTATTTAATTTTTTTACATTTTTTAATTTTTTCTCTATTGATGTTTTTTTTTAAATGTGTGTTTTGTGTTGTGTATAAGATGTGTTTTGTTTACAATTTGTCAAATTTAAATCTTTTTATTGAGCATGAGTCTATGGGGCTCAGAAGTTTAAATTATTAATAATGTCATTTTCTTTCCATGAATAATTGGACTTTCAGCAAATTTTAATTCAAAACTAAATAAAAAAAAACTAAGGAGATATAATTTCTGAAAACATGAATTGATCTGTAATTTTGCTGCGTTGGATGCTAATAATCATTGAAAATAAACTAAGCTCTAATAATTGGGGTGTTTTATTGAAAATTTGTAGTATCGATTTTAATGGTCTAAACAAAAATAAAAAAAATTTCCTAAACAAAATAAAATTCCTCAAATTAAACCCAATTGCTATGCTCAGCTTTCCTAAAAAAGTCTTGATTTTAGATAAATTTGACTAAAGTAAATTTTAACAAGTTGAAAGAATTTTTAATGCTTCGATTTGAAATTAAAAAAAAATATATTTTTCAACAACAACAAGCATACATATTTTTCTTCAAAATACATTTTTTATTTTTTGATCAGATATCTTTTTAAAAAAGTTGCTAAACCAGTCTTCAATGAAATATTTTTATAAATATTTTCAAATGAAAATATAACTTAATATAGAGTTGATGCAAATTTTAAAATAAAATGAATTTCAGAAAAAATTATTTTAAAATAATTTTAATTATAATTTCATCTTTATTCTTAGTCTATTTTATACCATATGAAATTTATTCACCACATAAAATAGCAAAGCTGCATACTCAACAATGTGAGCCTTTTAATTATTCAGCAAAAAACTTCCATGTCACCTTAGACGGTGTTCGTTATCCTCAATCAATACCTCTTAATTTAAATAAAACAATTAATTTTGAATGCCTTAATTCTAATATTCGTGTTCCGAAAATTTTATTTTGGACACCATTTTTTGGTGACACAAAATTCGCTTTCGGCTTAGGCGTTAAGCAGCCATTTATTGATAATGATTGTCCAGTACACAATTGTGAAACATTGAATGATAAATCAAGAGTGAATGAAGCTGATTTAGTAATTGTTCACATGAGAGACAGAATCACCACATTTCCAGCTAATAGAGCTAAGAATCAAAGATGGGTCTTTACTATTTTTGAGTCACCAATGCATAGTGCAGACTTTACCAAATATAACAATTTATTTAATTTTACTTCTACTTACCGATTAGATTCGGATTTTCCCAGACTAACCGGATCATATCAAAAATTTTTGTGGGGCAAAAATGAAAGTTTTGATGAAAATAGAGATTTTTCTAAAGAAAAAACTCATTTTGCTGCAGCAGTAGTGGGAAATTGTGGTGGAAAAAGCGCTAGATTGGAGTATATTAAAAGACTGCAAAAATTTATGCCGGTGAATGTTTTGGGAAAGTGCGGAACTGGATGTACAGATTTTTTCAAAAATTCACAAAATTCGCAATGCAAAGAATTAATAGCTAAAAGTCATAAATTTTATTTTTCCTTTGAAAATTCAATTTGTAATGGGTACATATCAGAAAAGTTTTTTAGAATACTTCGATATGACATAGTTCCTGTGGTGTTAGGCGGCGGAAACTATAGTTATTTTGTAAGTTAAATTGATATTATTTTATTAGAAAGAATGATTAAAAAATTTATTAAGATTCCCAAGTCTGGTTTTATAAATGTTCTCGACTACTCTGGTCCGCGAGAACTAGCTGATTATTTGTTGTATTTGGATAAAAATAAAACTGCATACAATTCTTATTTTAAATGGAAAAAATATGCTCTGTTCAAGGATCGATTGGTATTTAGTAATTTTTGTGACATGTGCATTCAGCTTAATCTAGAAAATTATGTTCCTGTTTGGCACAATAATTGGTCAAACATTGGTGCATATTGGGGAAAAAAAGAGAATTGTAAAATACCAAAATTCACTAACAACGATACATTTCATCTAGATGGTTATTGAAATAATTATTCTATTTAAATAAATAAAACAGAAATTAACAAAATAATTTATTTTATTAATAGTAAAAACTATTGAGAAAAATTTCTTAAATGTAAATTAAATTACTTTAAAAATTCACGATGAAAAAAAGAACTTTCATACCAAGACAAAATTCATAGCATTTTCTATTACTTTATTTCATGCTTATTTCCTAGTAAAAAATCAAAAATGGTAAAATTATAATTTTCTTTTGTTACATTTTTATTAATTGATATTTTTAAATTATTAAGGCTTTAAATTCTTTTTGGCACTAATATCACTCTTTTTATCACCAAAAAATCTCACTTTTCTAAAAACACTTTTATGAAACAGAATTACTTGCACTAAACAAAATAACTTATTGAATATAAAATTACTTCTTTAATATAAACTGATTTTAAAGAAATGATTGATCTCGAAGAGACATTTAATGAATCATCGATCGATGATAAGAGCTCATCTGCTAACGAAATAGGCATTGAAATTGAAAATCAGACCAACAACTCCAAAAGCCGTCAAAAGTATTGAAAAAGAATGGATTCACCAAAAAATTTTTTTTTATAGTTTGGACAATGTCCGAATGGCGTTTAGTCTTCATTTGAGCCCTCTTTTTTGGATGTAATAATATTAAAAAAGTGAACAAAAAATTTTCAAAATATGAAAATTTGCAAATTTATTTATCCAATTAACCTGTTTGATATTGAAATTAATTCATTGATATTGAACAAACTTAATTTTTTACTTAATTGTAAAATGGATATTTAATTTTCTATTAATTTTTATTTCAATTTGTCCATGGGACTTAAACTTTAATTAAATAAATAAAAAAAATATTGAAATTATTACCTTGATATTCAAATATCAGTAAAGTGTTAATTTAATAATTGATATTGAAAATCACTGAGATTGAAAATTCAATATCAATGATATTGAGATATAACAGACCCGATTTTTGTTATATTTTCCAATCTATACAGGTAAATTTACAATCAATTAACAAATATAATTAAATTATATAATCCAGAGTTGTTTAAAAGTCCCAAAAAAAAGTCCAAGTCCAGACTTTTTTTTTTCAAATTCCGACCAAAGACTTAAAAATATTTTTTTTTCAAAAAAAAGTCCAAGTCAATTTTAAAGTCTTTGGTCGGACTTTGAAAAAAAAAGTCTGGACTTGGACTTTTTTTTTGGGACTTTACTTGAAAACTTGAAAGTATATACTCGTGTCCGTGTGTTTTAATTTTGCTTAAGAATTTTTAGATTTTTATATCACAAGAGTATTTTTAGATAGCAAAAGTATTTTTATATTACTAGAGTATTTTTAGAGAACATAAGTATTTTTGTTCCAAGAGTGTTTTTTTAGACAAAAAAAGTATTCTAATATCACAAGAGTATTTTTAGAATGCAATGAGAAATTTTAGAAAAATGGGGATTTTTGGTGAAAGAAAAATTCTAAGTCAATTATTAATAATAATGATACTAATAATAATTAAAATAAGCTACGGCAAGTATGCTTGCGGATACGTCTTACTAGGAAGACATAGATGGTACCAATATACATTGAAATCTAGTTACATATACAAAGTTATTAGTGATTTTCTTTTTAATTATAAGTACAATCTGTAAATTATTAAAAGAAAATGAAAAACAGATCTATATGATGAATAAAAGAAAAAAAAAAGATAAGCCATGACTTTGATTTGAATAAAATAATCGGACTTAATTTACGAGGTTAATTTTATTTATCTGTTTATCTGTACCGATTCGAAATCTTCTCTATATTATTCCACCAGTCTGACGACCAGTGGAACAGAACGACTCAATCCTGATCTGACATATCTCTCACTCAACTCAAAAAGTCGATTTGAAATTAATAGTAGTTTTAGTTTATTGAAGGCCTCTTGGTGTATAACATTGGAGGGGGTATCATATTTGAGCTTCAAAATAGATCGAACTGCTGAATTTTAAATAACTTGTATTTTTTTGATGTCAGTTTCTGAGAATGAATTTAAACAAGAAAAAGAGTAATCCAAGATTGATCCTATTAAGGATTTGTAAAGATTACCTTATGTAAGTTTTCAAAATGATTTTTAGGTCTTGTAAAACTTTATTAGCACAGAATTAATGATAAAAATAGAAAAAAACTTGTTCTTAAAACTAAAAAAAAATTCCATCAAGTCTGTTCAAAGTCGCTGAAAAATGCACTCCACTTGAATATATTGAAAAATAATTTCGGCCGAATTTGCAGAGTATAGCAGATTTTAGTACAATTCCAAAAGCATGGAATACTGCATATTTTGAAGGACCATTTCATTTTTTACAATTATATATTGATGAAAAATTAAAATTAGCTATTAAAGAAAGAAAATCGTGGCATCGTGAAATTTCATACAAAGGTTCCAATACAAAAATTAAAAAATTTTATAACTTTTGTTTTAAAAGTCAAAAACTTGTTCTGCAAATGAAACAAATATAACAACTGTTGTTTCACCTTATGCAGAAGTCTGCGCAAATAGATTACGCTTTATTTTTAATACTTTTAAATAGGGCGCAATTTTGCAGAATTTGCAAAGATTTTGCAGACTTCTGCAGAAGGTGAAACAACAGTTGTTTCACTTTGTTTCATTTACAGAACAAGTTTTTGACTTTTAGAACAAAAGTTATATTTTTAAATTTTTGTATTGGAATTTTTGTATGAAATTTCACAATCGCGAAAATTGCTAAAGTAACTAATATGAGATTTTTTGGGAATTTAAAAAATTTTTTGTTTTTATTTAAAAGAATTCGATCTATTTTAAAAAATTTTAGACAAAATAAATGAATATACAAATTTTCTTAAATAAAAAAAAGAATTTAAATGCATTTTAAAATTGCACTTACTAATTTAGTATCTGTCTAATCTGTATTGAATTAAGTAGGATATTTTATTATTTTTAAGTTTTATTAAAGATAATAGTTTTAATCTTTTCCATATTTATTAAATTTAAGAAATAATTAGAAATATGCAAAAATAACTTATACATTTTTTTTCCAAAATAAATTAAACAATTATGCATTTCATTTTAAAAAATAGAACAAAAATGAAAAAACTCAATCAAAACTCATAATTTGTTTTGTAATTTTTTTTTCTTTTTTTTTTTTTAAATCCGTCCAAATTGTGTGTCAAACCAATTTGTGAAATTGAAATTTATTTTAAAAACTAATATTTTTTATAATCCTTTATCAAATAAGATTTAAAGATTCAGATTAATTTTTTTTGTAGATATAGAACAAAATTATTAACGAAAATAAACATTTATAAGTCGATAATTGAGCAAAAATATTCATCATGAAACTATTATGTAAAAATATATTTTTTTATTTTTTTTTGTATTCGTGATATTTCAATTTTATTTTTTGAAATTTTTCAACAATAATCCTAAAAGTCGAATATTTTTTTCAGTAGAAGATCATCAATGGACAATGAATGGAAACGTTGCACAATTTTCTTCTATTTTATTTATTAATAAAAAAAACGAAATTATTATCGAAACGCTTAGTTTTATTAATTCAAATGTCTCAAATGAAACAATTAAATGTATATTTTTCTATAAAAATATTCACTTTAGATTAAAGCCAGTAAAAATCATCCCAATCAGAGTAATGAAAACTGTAAATGGAGTTTCTTGGTTCTATAAAATACAATTTAAAAAAATTATTAAAAATAAAGGAATATCGAAATTTTACGTTGCTACAGTGAATATAAATAATTATAAAGACAATTCTAAATTTGAACAACTTTTAACATATCAAATACCGACAATCTTCTATGAAAAAGATTTTAAAAGAGATAAAATAGTTAATTGTGTCCATCGAGTTAAAAATTTAAATGAAAAGCTATTTCAAAAAATGCTTGTCTGGATGAAAATTTTAAAAAATATTGGTTATAGTAAGCTCAGGCTGTATAGTTACTATATTTCCGAAGATAATCGAAACAAAATAAAAAAGAAATTTAAAGATTTTGTTGAGATTTTAGATTACAAAACCGAATTTGAAGATTCGTGTCGAATTCCTCTTCAAAAATTAAAATTCAATGACAAAATTGATTTCTTTATCTCTGAGCTAAAATATTGTCAAGAAAATTTTGTAAAATTCTTACAGAATTACAATAAAACTTTAATAATCGATCAAGCTGTTAACAGACTAGGTTCAAACGATTGCCTAATGCATTCACAATACGAGTTTGATTATATGACAAATTTGGATTTCGATGAATTTATTTTTCCACGAAAATATGAAACAGATCTTTATAAAAATTTAGAGATTCGAGAAAATTTCTGCTCAACCTTGAAAAAATTATTTGAGTCACAAAAATTTGACTACAACATAATAGATTATATTTTAAGTTTGAAAAAAAAATATGGAACCAATATAGCATATTTTCAATTTAAAAATTTCCAAATATTATCAAACCCTGAAATTTTATTTAGACAATTAAAATCAAAAAATTCAAATTTGATTTTAAATTATACAAGCAATGACGCAAGTTTAATATTTAAATTTCATAATAATTCTAATTATCAAAAATTAAGACAATCTATTTATTTGCCGGATTGTTTTAATTCGTTCCAAACAAATAATTTTAATAAATTCATCGGCTCTATAATTAGCCAAAGACAAGGTAAATCTATTTTTATTACCAACCTTACATTAGCAATTCATGCACATTTGCCTTTAATTATGATGCCAAATTCAAAGGGAATACAAATTCCTTTAAATCAAGCAAACGTAGTTCATTTAAGGGATAAAGATGCTCAAGTAAAAGCAATTATCAATGAAGATTTGTTAAATTTTGATGTTGAACTTTTGGCATATTTTTCAAAACTATTTAAATATAGATTTATTTAACTTTTTAACAATTCAAAATAAAAATGATCCAAATATATTAGTAGTCTATAAAATTTAATTACCAATTTTCATGATATGCTTCTCAGAAAAAAGAGGTATGCAGGAACCTTCAGAGTTTTCGCCCAAGTCTATGCCATGGCAATGTGAAATTTTAGTACAAAAATTACAGTACAAATAGTAAAAACTTTATAATTTTTTTTCTGATTGTGCAAAAATGGTTCTGCAAAAAGTACAATATTGTACAAATTTGTACAAAAGAATTCCAAGCTCTGCAAAAACTCTGCAATTTTCTGTAAAATGCACACCTTCAAAAAATCCTTGATTAAACTCTGCTTTAAATTGCATAGTTTTTGCAGAGCCTGGAATTCTTCTGTACAAATTTGTACAATATTTTACTTTTTGCAGAACCATTTTTGCACAATTAGAAAAAAAGTTATAAAGTTTTTACTTTTTGTACTGTAATTTTTGTACTAAAATTTCACATTGCCTATGCCATAAAAGTTATGTTTAGAAAATTTTAAACTTCTTCCGTTTATGCTAAAAATTAATTATTCAAAAAGGAGCGCGCTCGAGACACCCACCCTCCCGTGGGTGTGGGTACCCCCCCGTGACAAGGTAGCATTAGCTCTATGGGACTCACTACAGGACAAATTTTTTGACTAAGAAAATGTTAAGTTAATTATGCACTATAAATATAAGAGAACAAAATTAAAAATTGCAAAAATGGACATGGAAGCTTTTAAAAAAAAGGATGGCATATGTACTCCAGAATTGTCGATGTTTATATTCATAAATTACATTGATAGTATTGTTTATATTGATATTTTATTCAACCTTTTGACACCATAGATCAATTAATGGTTTCTATATACTTTTAAACCAAGCTTAAAAGGTTAAGTCAAACTAAAGAATAGCAAAATGAACAAAATGAGAAAAATGAATAAAATGAGTAAAATGTATAAAATGAGCAAAATTAATAAAATGAGAAAAATGAATAAAATGAGCAAAATGAATAAAATGAGTAAAATGAATAAAATGAGTAAAATGTTTAAAATGAGGAAAACTCTAACCTAAAGTATAAAAATGATAACTCTTTTCATAGTAAGTCATATTAACAGCCATCGTCAATAGGTGATATTTTTGAAGACAGGAAGTTAAATAAATTAATTTAAAAAATTAACATTAAGATTAATATTTTCAAATAGAATTAGAAGATGTTACACAAATGGCTAAACCTGAAGAAGAACAAAATCAACAAATAGTTGAAGAAGAAGAACCTGAACAAATAGAACCTGACGAAGAAGTAGGAAGATCACAAGAACCCCCGTTATGGAAGTAGATACACAAGCAACAGCTAGAGCAGGTAGTGGATCCGGCGCACAAGGACATCGTGGATCATTTATAGGAAATACAACTAGACATGTACCGTTTGAAAAAACAAGATATGAAAGAGAAGTAATAAAATGCCATCAACGTATAGACGAAATACATTATTTTCCAATGTCTTCATTTACAACAGATTTTGTAGATTTTCCTTCAACACCAACTGCTATAAATGTTGCAAATAGAAAAACTGGACTTATTTATACAGCAGGCGTAGTTACAGATGTTACAGCTCCCTACGGATCACAAAGTGCTGTAGCAATGTATGCTCTAGTTCAAGCTATACCAATTAATTTTAGAATAAAAGATTTTATAGATCACAAAATATTAACAGCAACCAAAGGCAAATTAAGAGATTTTAAAAAGATTACTCTAGGAGATATTCATGTAGAAATAGAAATTCATACAAATAAAGGAATTTTTTTTGAAAATGAAAATTTTTTATCAAGATGGATAGAAAATTGTGAACCTCAAATAACTGAAGCAAATTTTCGATTACCTGCTAGAGAATTAACCTGGTCTCCTAAATATTTTGTATATAGCGATGTTTATGGAGAATTTTCTAATACAAGTGGATTAATAGTTAAAGATAACGAATTTAATCTTAACAATTTAGTAGAGTCAAAACCGTCAAGAAAATTACAATCATTAAGACAAAGAGATCATTGTTCAAATATAGTTTCAAATGATTTTTCATTTACAAGAAAAGTACAATCTGGTTGACCGTATTATTTAACACCAAAAAAAATATGGGACCTTAGAGACACTTCAATTTCAACATTAATAAACGAAATAGAAGGTCAAAGTGCTGATTCATCAGGAAATTTAAATAAATGGCCTGAATATTTTAATTTTTTAATGGTTCCTTTAAATGCACATTTAGCTCAAAGAAAGTTAAAAGTTGCAATAGCAATAGAAGGTGTGGCTCTTTCTTCAAATTTTCATTTTGAATTACATATTAAAACAACAGCAACATGGTTATGTATGGATAGAACTACAGAATCTGAAACTATTGATAGACAAGTAAAACAAGATCCTTATTATGCATTAAGTAGCAAGTTAAAAGCTGAAGAAATTCAGTATTTAAATACCCACTGAACAGCCAAATAGGTAGGTTTCAAGCTTCAACAACAGCACATAATGTAACCGGACAAAAGATTAAAGGATTACAAAACTTGCTAAATAGAATTATTTACCTAATTGTAAATAGTTAATTGTACATAAACTTGAGCCGGCGTACTTGTTAATAGGTGATCCGTCTCATTTTTATTAAATAATATAATAAAAGAAACATAATTAATTTAAAAAATTTATTTGAAAAATTGAAAAATTATAATAAAAAATTACAAAAAAAATAGAAAAATTTTTATATATCATCAGAACTCAGAGTAATATACTCTGAGTTCGGATGGCTATTGACTTTAATGCGAATGTCTTTAATGAATTTTATAAACTCCTTAAAAGGTACTAAGGTGTTTAGCTTCTCCTTAGTAAGTGGCTTTATATTGTCCTCTTGGACTCTTTGAGCCTCCATTGACTCTAATTGACTAACATATCTCCCTAATTTTAATTTTATGCAGTCCTTCTTCCAGTCACTGGAATCAGGATTACTTCTAAAGTCCTCCATTTCTTCTTTGCTATGCTTCGTGGTACTCTTCATTTTTCTGATATAATCAAGAATTTTAGAGCTAGAAGATCTGTAGACAATTGTTTCATTGTCTATAATTATATTTTTTTTCTTTAAATAATTAACTAAATTATTATAATGGTTTGCGTCCTTTATTTCATCATAGTGGACCGCATTTATTACAGCCCTGGGTTCATCAATGGTGATACCCATTTTCTCGAATCCTTTAAGTGACATGTCCCTAGCAGCTCTTTTGAATATTTTTGGCGTTGCAATAAGATGGATATGCCTATCCACTACTTTGCCTTGGTCTGATACAACTGGTGGGTCCACAGTACACAATCGAATGTTGTCGAACTACTGGTGAGCGTTGTTTTCCGACAAAAACTTGGTGCTGATAATGCAATGTCTTAGCTTATCAACACGTTGGTGTTTTGTACCAACATCCTCCTCCTCGTCTTCTAATTTTCTTTTGGTTATTATATATAATTTTCCTTAGCATTAATTAAAGAAATATAATTAAAAATATTCTAAAAATCAGTATAATAATGAATCAAGCCTAAAATTTACCATAGTTTAATTAAAAGAGAGATTTCGCCAGACGTATTGAGCTTTGGAAAGAAAGAACAAATAGTTAAATGGCGATTACGCAATGGAGTCAGTATTGGCCTAATATAATTTTGAATTATTCAATTTTATTTTGCATAATTTTCTGGTTCTTGTTCATACCGATGAATGACTAATAATCACAAGCAACAAAACATTACAGTTATTTTAATTTAGGTCACCTTTCTTTAGGAGTTCTCTTAAATCGAAATCTTTTTTCATTACACCATTGAAGCATCATTATCAACGGCAGCATAATTCCCAAATACATCAATTATTTTGCCATTTGATGCTGTAATTACGAACGGTTTAACCAAAGGTCGCTTTTTGTGACCGCTATACAGTTTTCGTTGAACCATATTGTTTGACTTTTCTGGCAATAGCAATACGTACCATCAGCAATGATAGCGAATTGATTATTATCTAAATCGAATAACGATTTTACCATTTCAGTGTTTTGACCGAGCCATTCATCTCTTGAAAAACGTTTTGCTCCAAGATATTGAGGAACGAAATCTTTTAACATAGCATTACGAACTTGGGCGCATATATTACTAACAGTTTGTCTAAAATCAATATCAAATATTTTGGCGATCATGTTTTGATTAAGACCTGTTTTTAGCCAAAATAAGTAAATTGCGATCCCTTGTAACTTTGTACGATTTTCGGATATAATTAATGATTTCAAACTATGAGAAATAAAAGAAAGTTCTTCTCTAGTGAAACCGGTTATTTTACAACAAAGCTCTTCGTTTAACGTTGAAAAATCACCGAATTTTTTAAATAAACTCGACCTTTTTTGTTCACGTTCTTTAAAGCCTTCGATTAGTTCTTGAACTTTTTCGTTTTTAAGACTAATAGTTTCACTAACGACCGGTATTTTATCGATGCAATCGTCTTTAACATAAAACATTTCGGTTAGATGATCACTGCACGACCTGGCTCCTTTGTTTATTAAAATATCACGCTTCATTTAGATATAAATTATTGTTTCAACTAATAATACTGTCATCGGTTTCGAGCAGGTCTTTCTTTTTCATATGAAGCAAAAGCTGTGTGAAGCATACCCGCGACTTATTTTTAACGCTGTTTTTATCGTATTTTGATTCATATTATAATTTGAATTTTGATCATCTTGCTCGGTTTGGTCTATTGTTTCAAAATTACACTCGTCTTGATCAATAGATTCATTTGTGTAATCTTCTATATTTGCTGATGTTGTAGGTTGTACATTTTCGTAAATATCATAATCGTCTCATCTTGAATTACCGACGATGAGTTGTTTTCTCCTGAATTCGACGTTTCATTTACATTGTTTTGGGTCCGTCTTTTGTAAAAAAGCATAAAATGATTCTTACACATTATATCACCGACAGCTATTTTTTGATTAAAATAAACCGTCAAATTATTTACCAGCTCGAAATTTTCTATTTCTTTGAGATTATTTTTCCCAATAATATCTCCTCTTCTTCTAGATCCTTCAGGAATAGGACAGAAGCGTTCCCTGAGATTCTCAAGCATGTTTCGGATTTTAAAATTTATATTTCAAAATAGAATTGATAAGTTTATAGAATATTTTTAAAAAATTTGTTTCAAATTTTTATTATAATAGTTTATAATTTTATGCTTTCGCATAATAAGTTGGACATTCCAAAATATTAAAGAATATTAAAAAACACTATCCTCGGAAAAAACTAGGAAAAAATGCTTTAAAATGACACCCCTTTTTTATTTTTTTTGATTTGTCTTCATTTTTAAAATTTTAGGCCAAATTTAAATAGAGATCCGGCGACGTCCTTTAAGCAATAATTTGATAGTGACATACTATAATATTATAATTCACCAAGAATCTTTAGTTTAATTTTCATCAAGCTCGGCATTTTATTTCTAGCTATTTGTTTATCCGAGAACTTTTTGTTACATATTTAAAAATTCAGATATTTTTATTTTTTATAGAAACTAATATGTTTTATAAGTATCTTATTATTCTCCATGACCGGCTAAAAAATATAAAATCTATTCAAAATTATTTAAATTCTATTATAAAAATACCATTATATCAGAATTTTGGAAATAAATTTTGAGGATTTCTTTTCTAATCACTTTGCATATTCATTATTTTTCTCTCTTATCAATTAGCTGGCGTTAACAAACTGATCAATTTTACACTTAAATTCAAATAATTTGAATATAGAATGGTTAAAAATATAAAATTCTGATAGAATCAGGAATAAATTCATTTTGTAAATTTATTTGGGTCCATTCTACGAAAATGCAATAATCTCTTAATTTGCGAGTAACCGCATATACAAAGCTCTTAGAGCCGTTATTTCCAGGTTTTGCCTTTTTTTTGAAGACCTTTTGATTTTAAATTATTCAATAAGAAACGATTTGTACTAGTTAGCTAATCAGTCTTTAAAAAGTGGACCAATAAAATTTGACTTGTCAAAATGTTCAAAATGTGTTCGTATCTGGCTGAAAGCTGGTCATAGGCAGCTCGTTCCTCGCAATAAATTAATTGTAATTTTTCTAAAGAATTGAAATAAAATCTTAATAAAAATAAATTTTTTATCAAAATATTTAAAATGTTAAAATAATATTGATTCAAATATCCGAAAATTGGGTTAGGTACCCCTAACCCTTATGGCAATCACATGATCACATTTGTAGTTTTTTAACCACCCACCGCAATTGCATCTACTCAATTCCCATTCTTCTTGGTTGATATTTACTACATGGAATGAATTGATAAAATCAATAAAATCATCGAATTTAGATATTGTCTCAAAACTTTGACTGGCGTAACGCTTTGCTTCAGAGTTTTCTATTGTTAATTGCTCTTTTGATGGAATATAATATTTGCCCTCAATTTTCAAAACTCGTTTATCTAGCCGTTGCCACTTGTAAGCATCTGTCCAATCCTGCGTTGTTATTACTGGCTTAGCATAGAATTCCAAATAATTCGAGTTTTCGACTTCAGTCATTTCACCGACTGATTCAATTACGGAGACTTTTGAGTGCTTGTTTGACCATTTAGACACTAAGTTGAACATTTCTTGTAGGCATTGCTTTAACGGTAATCTCTTGCGTAAACGGCCGTTGTGATAATCTTTTATAGCACGATGAGATGACTCTAGACCATTGCTTGTACTTGGCTTTCCTGTTAAATAACCTTCAAACCATCCGTTTCTACCTTCAACGCACCATTGTCTGTTAAAATATTCCAAAAATTCTGTAACTTTCTGATCATTGATTGCCTTCCACTTTTCTTGTAACAGTTGAATTGATTTGTCAAACTTCTCTTTTGTGTCAACAACTTGAATAGCCAAAATATCTCGTCGAATTTTTTGTCTAAATATCAATTCGATACGATTTAATTCACTATCAATATTTCGTATAACATGTGCCCAGCAATTCACACGCTAAAAAAAATTGATTAATATAATTATAAGAATTATTTAAAAATTACGAAAATTACCTTTTTCAAACTAAAAACATCTTTAAAACCATTTGTTATTTCAGGTGCATTGTCTGCTATCAATGTATCAGGCTCGTATTCGACTCCTTCAACATTTTCGACTGTTTTCTTGACTGTTCTGAAAATGAACGCAAAATCCTCTTGTTTTTCGTATGTCGTTATTCCGATGCCGAAATGATGAAATTTTTTGTTATTGTCCGTTGTTCCAATTGTTAAAGACGGATACCCTTCATAAACAAGTTTGTATGTCGCATCAGCCAAAATATGTTTTGTTTTAACTGCTAAGCTCATAAGTCTCTTTGTCGTTATAAACAATCTAAACCATCTTTTTTCGATGTTTGGAGCGTCATATTCATATCCTGCTATGAACGGTTGGTCAACATCTAAGGGCATTTGTAATCTTGGGGGAACAAAATCGACCAATTCACTCATTGTCATGCTTTTGGATCCATGCTGATTACGTCTCAAATTTGATAAAAAGTTATTAAGTTGGCCAATGCTCGGACACTCGATTCTTTCTTCTTGTAACATGTCGATGATTGTAGCTGGCTTTATATCTTAAAAGCAATCATTAATGAAAATTTAAAAAAACTTGTTTTTACAAAAATACTTACTCATTTTCTCGTATTCTATAATCTTGCTTCTTGCTGGTTCTCTAATTACTGAGTATGTTTTACATGACTCCCAATCACTGTGCTCATGATTCTCTTTAGTCATTTCTATCATGACTGCGTCGTTGCTTTCCAAATAGGGGACAATTTTAAGTCGAATAGTAGATTTTGTACATTGATACCATATTACATCTGCTTGCAATGTTTCGGTCGCTCTTTTTATAGTCCAGTTATTTCCTTCAAATTCTCGATCTAGGCATTCTTTAGCATTCTCCAAAGAAAGAAAGGAAAATAAGTTTTACCTTTTCCTCTAGTTTTTCTCTTTGAATTAGGTTCAAAAACCTGATCTTGAGAAATGTTATTGGGGATTTCTTCGATTAAGGACATTTTTTTTAATTTTGGATTTATGGGATAAGGTTACATTTGTATATAAATGGTGAAGAGTTAATTTGATAAAAGAAGCAAGAAAGATAAAAAGCGGAAATTTTTATTGAACATTATCAGATTAATTAATATTTAATTTTTGTTTTTTTTTGTTGTATAAAAGTTTCATTTCAATCAATTATGTATTAACAAATTAGAAAAGTGATAAATTTAAACGTAATTGACATTAATTACAAAAATAAAATAAAATGTTTTTATTTAGTTCCAAATTCAGTATTTTAGTTATTTGATTACATATTTTAGTTATTAAAATATATTATACGCGTTTGAAATCTATTAAATAAAAAGGTTTTGTACACTATCTTTTATAACTTTATCTTTCTAATATTAATAAATTTTATAATTAATTAAATAATTTTTTTTTTAATTTTCTTTCAAAAGTCCAAGTCCAGGCTTTAAAATTTTGTATTCAGTATGATACTGAAGAAGAATTGTGAAGACATTTATGCTAAAATTGCAAGAAAATTCTGATATATGGCAAATCTGCTGAATTAGATAACCCAAGAGTATATGAATTTTTTGATATGAAGCCTAATCTAGCAAATTTAAAAAAAAAAGTCCGGACTTTTTTTTTAATTTTGGAGAGATTGCTTATTTTTTAAAATTTTTTTGAATTAAAATCTAAGCCTAGTAAGTAAAGAATTTTTAATTTTTTTTTTATTTAAAAAAATGACAATTATCTTCTTGATTATAAAATCTGGAGTGCAATCCATCTTTTTGTAAGTGCTAGATTAATTTTTATTAATATTAAAAAATAATTTAGGTGGATACCCTGGGTAGTTCCGAAAGACGCTAGTCTTCTTTTCAGTCCCATGTTATGAAAGTGTTCACAAAATTAAAAAAAGTCTGAGTTAGATTAATTAATTAATTAGATTCATCAATTAATTTCTAGATGAAATAATTTCATTTTTAATCAAGAATCTCAGTCAATTTTTGGAGATATATTCTTTTTTCGAGAAGATGCTCTAGAGAATTTCTATTAAAGGTTGTTTTCTCAGGTAATTTTATTTTTTGTCAATTTAATTTGTTTTATGTTCTCTTTTTTTTTTCTTTTTTATTGTAATCCATATCTTGGTATAATTTTGGCTCAATTAAAATAAAAATTAAAAAAAAATTAAATTAAAAAAATAATATTAATTTTTATTTATTAATCAAAAAATAATAGTGAATATTTTAATTTTTAAATTTCAAAAATATTTAGAAACTTTTTTTAAGAGCATACCTTCAAAAAAATAGTCGTTTAATATAAAACAATGATAAATTTTATCTACTTTTTTGTATTCAATTTTTTGGTTGTCAATGTGAATTAAAAATCCTGATAAAAAATAATAATTATAAATTAAATATCTTTGTTAATCATTAGATAAATTTTTAGATTTTAAGGAGAAATTTATTTTTGAAAAAATAATTTGTTGCCTATTGCATCATTGTTATATATTTGCAAGGTAAAAATAATATCATTAAAATTTAATTTGCTCAAAAATTCTTTGCAACAAATCCAATCATTAAAATGTTTTTCTTTCAGGTTCTAAGTTTAATCAACAAAGTAATTCTCAAGTTTATAAAAAAAACGATTAACACTTCATTTATTCAAAATTTGATTTTTTAAAAATTGTTAATTTTATACAAAAACAAAAAACTCAACAATGCATTGTTTAGGTTAAAGTTTTTAATATTTTTTAAAAATTTAATATTGAAAGTCTAAATGTGGAAAACTTTAAAAATTGATCTTTTGCTCACGAAGCTATTAATTAATCTAGAGTTAAGATTTATTTTTTCTCCTTTGGTTAAATTAAATTTTTAATATTCATTGAAGGTGGATTATTTTTATTGAGTTGTTCTGGGAAAAAAAATTTAACTTGAATCAAAAAAAAAACTAAATTTTCTATTTAAAATGGTTAAAAATTAAAAAATAACATCATAATCAGTATTCGCTTAAATATTTAGAATTAAATTATAATTTTAAAATTTAATAAAAATCCATAATAATTTCAATAACTAAATATTGAAATAACTTTTCATTAGAACTTTATTCCAAGCAATAAATTATGAAAAATGTTCTTTAATTAAAATAACTTCAAATATTTTCATAAAAATTTGATTGATAATTTAAAGCAGCTTTTTTTTCTTACAAAAAAAAAAGGTAAATTTAAATCTTAGAAACCGAATTAAAATTACATAATTAAAAATGCCGAGAAAATATTCAGAGTTCAAACGGTTCCTTAACAAAGCCGACAAGCTCAAAGTAGCCCTCTTTTTCAATTTAATATTCTCAGTCGTACTCCAAGTAATCGCAATCATACTGGACATAGTTAGCTTGTTCCAAGTGCAATCAGACGCCTCCATCGCGTTCATCCAGTTCGACCAAACCGGATACTACAATGATTTAACAATCGCATACACATGCATTGCTTCACTATACGCTCTACTGCTAATTGGTATTTTATTTCTTGTTTTGGTCAAAGAAGACTTCCAAGACTTTGTCATCATTCATTCATTGTCGACCTTTTTCCTCTATCCAACTAAAGAAATCCTCTTCTATTTGGTAATCACTTGTTTCAGACAAAACCTTGGCTACTTAATCACTCGAGTGGTATTTAACTTTTTTTTCATACCTTTAATTTTGAGTCCTCACTTTCGCCTCCTCAATTTAGTGCGAATAAAAAAAAAATTTCGCCAGCTTTACTTCAAAGTAAGCTACTTTGTCTACTTTGGCCTTTTTTCTGTCGTCTTAATTTTGTCTTTTTTAATTAATATCGGACTGCTGGTCCGCATAAATCCAATTGACCAAAGGCTAGAAGATGTATCCATCGGTTTGTTCAATGACAAAGAAATAAATCAAATAGAAAGAATGGAGTATAAGATGGATGATTCATTTAAGTTCAGAAAATTGGTACAGTATTCAAAAGTGGTTGAGAATTCAAAATTTTTAGCCAGTCAATGCGACCAGACCAGCAACTTTCCCAACTGTACTTCATTGTTTGGATACAGCTTTTCAATTAAGTGTGACGATGAGAATAGAAAGTTTTTGCTCGACTGTGTGGGTTCTAAAAGCTTGGACTTGGCAATTATTAGTTACAGGGACTCGTTGTCGGGCAACGAACGTTTCTATCCAAGTTTTAATTGTGCTATTAGAAAATCAAATGATAAATGCTCCAGAGAATGTCCTAATTTACTCAAGTATAATTTGTACTTTATTAAATATGTGAACGAAAAATTGATGCCAGCATGGAATGGATTTCACACATGTTCGAAGAATCAGACCACAAGGTTTGTTTTGAAACGTAATCCAAGCATTAGGATTTGTCAAGTATACCTGAATGATTCTTTTTGTAGAAAATCGAGCTATTTTTCAATATTTTTTTGGATTTTGGTTAAAATTTTTATTTTTTCCAAGTAAAATTATTAAATAAATTTTTTTTTTACTTTATAAAATAATTATCACTGAGGTCCCGGAATTATTAGTTAAAAATTTAAAGTTGTACAATTAAAATTCTTCTTAATTTTAAGCAAAACTCAGTAGATTTAATTATCAATATTTTTTTATTTTGTTAAATTTCATCGCTATTTTTTGATTTTTTTCAAAAATTTTTGTTGTTCAATTAAAATATTATTAAAATATGTTAAATAGAAAAATTGCTGATTAATAATGTTAATTAAAGTACAATAGCCGAATTATTAAAATCATTCATAACAAAAAAAAAATAACATCAGATTTATTAGTAAGTCATCCATTTTTTAAATTTATTGATTTTTGATTTTTAAAAAAAATTATTGATTTTGAAAATGATGATAAAATGTAAGTTGATATTGAACCTGAAAATAACATAAATTATTGAATTTTTATCATCATTTTCAAAATCAATAATTTTTTTTACTAGTTAGAGGACGGATAAATTTAGACTTTGGTGGCATAATAATAATATTTAATGGGATTGGTTTCAACATTTAGTTCAAATATTTCAAAAATTGGGCAAAATGTAATTTATTGTACATTTTTACATTTTTGAGAGAAGAAAAAAAAATCTCAAAATCAAAAAATCTAAAAAAAATTTCATTCTAGAAAATTAATAATAAATTCGAAATTAATTAAAAGGGTTTTTCAAAAAATTATCCTTGGTTTTTACATTTAAATTTTTCTAAAACTCCTTTTTAAGTAATTGCGAAATTATTATTACTTTTCTTGAATGAAAATTTTTTTAGATTGTTTGATTTTGAGATTTTTTTTTCTTCTCTCAAAAATGTAAAAATGTACAATAAATTACATTTTGCCAAAAATTGTCAATATAATTTATTAATGCTATAGAAGTTCAATCACATAAAAGTGCAGCAATGCATACTCAATTTGACATGAAATGTTCAATGAGACTTCATGCTTATAAGATAAGCTTAAAAAATTTTAAAGTTAAATTCGAAAATAAAAAAAAATTAAAATTAACCATTATTCTAATTTTTGTCTTTATTCTAAGAGTAAAAATTAAATAAAAAATTGGATTTAATTGCCTAAAAAACTGAATAAAAACATTTATTGATTATTTCGTCTAAAAATTTTGCCATTTTCGTCCCGAGGTAGACTTTTTCAACCACGTTTTTTTGGTGTTAATTGATTTTGCTGTACAGTAATTACATTAGTTGTTCCTTATTTGAACTAGTTGCGATATTTTTGAGTAATATTGCGGAACAGCAAAAGTGTTATTTTGACCAAACAAAAAATGTTTGGTTACTAGGACGAATTAAAACTATTTGGGGGTACATAAAAAATGTACAGCAAAATCAATTTACACCAAAGTATTTTAAAGTTTTTTTAGGCTATTAAATCTAACATTTTATTTAACTTTTACTCTTAGAATAAAGACAAAAATTAGAATAAGGGTTAGGGTTAATAGTAAAGACAACTTTTTTAAGAGTAATAGTTAAATTTACTCGTTATTTTTGTTAATTCAGCTTTTTCAATTTTAATTGTTATAAACTCTTGACCACTACTCTTGGAACAATGTCAAAATTTGGCTTTATTCTTTATGGAACTAATACCATCGAAGACATATTAAAGAAAATATTTTATATAAAATGTAATTTATTGTACATTTTTACATTTTTGAGAGAAGAAAAAAAAATCTCAAAATCAAACAATCTAAAAAAATTTTCATTCAAGAAAAGTAATAATAATTTCGCAATTACTTAAAAAGGAGTTTTAGAAAAATTTAAATGTAAAAACCAAGGATAATTTTTTGAAAAACCCTTTTAATTAATTTCGAATTTATTATTAATTTTCTAGAATGAAATTTTTTTTAGATTTTTTGATTTTGAGATTTTTTTTTCTTCTCTCAAAAATGTAAAAATGTACAATAAATTACATTTTGCCCAATTTTTGAAATATTTGAACTAAATGTTGAAACCAATCCCATTAAATATTATTATTATGCCACCAAAGTCTAAATTTATCCGTCCTCTAACTAGTAAAAAAAATTATTGATTTTGAAAATGATGATAAAAATTCAATAATTTATGTTATTTTCAGGTTCAATATCAACTTACATTTTATCATCATTTTCAAAATCAATAATTTTTTTTAAAAATCAAAAATCAATAAATTTAAAAAATGGATGACTTACTAATAAATCTGATGTTATTTTTTTTTTGTTATGAATGATTTTAATAATTCGGCTATTGTACTTTAATTAACATTATTAATCAGCAATTTTTCTATTTAACATATTTTAATAATATTTTAATTGAACAACAAAAATTTTTGAAAAAAATCAAAAAATAGCGATGAAATTTAACAAAATAAAAAAATATTGATAATTAAATCTACTGAGTTTTGCTTAAAATTAAGAAGAATTTTAATTGTACAACTTTAAATTTTTAACTAATAATTCCGGGACCTCAGTGATAATTATTTTATAAAGTAAAAAAAAAATTTATTTAATAATTTTACTTGGAAAAAATAAAAATTTTAACCAAAATCCAAAAAAATATTGAAAAATAGCTCGATTTTCTACAAAAAGAATCATTCAGGTATACTTGACAAATCCTAATGCTTGGATTACGTTTCAAAACAAACCTTGTGGTCTGATTCTTCGAACATGTGTGAAATCCATTCCATGCTGGCATCAATTTTTCGTTCACATATTTAATAAAGTACAAATTATACTTGAGTAAATTAGGACATTCTCTGGAGCATTTATCATTTGATTTTCTAATAGCACAATTAAAACTTGGATAGAAACGTTCGTTGCCCGACAACGAGTCCCTGTAACTAATAATTGCCAAGTCCAAGCTTTTAGAACCCAAGAGTAGTGGTCAAGAGTTTATAACAATTAAAATTGAAAAAGCTGAATTAACAAAAATAACGAGTAAATTTAACAATTACTCTTAAAAAAGTTGTCTTTACTATTAACAGAACAAATTAAAAATTAATAAAAGGCAGGGAGAGAAAGCGTCAATTAATTTAGAGAAATGTCAGCCATTGTGAAATTTCATAAAAAACTTCCAATACAAAAATTAAAAAATTTTATAACTTTTGTTCTAAATGTCAAAAACTTGTTTTGTAAATGAAACAAAGTGCAACAACTGTTGTTTCACCTTCTGCAGAAGTCTGCAAAACCTGTGCAAATAAATTCGCCTTTATTTTTAATAGTTTTAAATAGGGTGCAATTTTGCAGACTTATGCAGAAGGTGAAACAACAGTTGTTTCACTTTGTTTCATTTACAAAACAAGTTTTTGACATTTAGAACAAAAGTTATAAAATTTTTTAATTTTTGTATTGTAAGTTTTGTATGAAATTTCACGATGCCGAAATGTCAATAAGTTTTTTTGTCAATTATATTTTCGTCAATATTATCTTGTAAATTATACTAAATATTTGTAACTTGGGTCTTGTCCAATATGTGATCACTTGATCACCAAAAATGTGATCATTTTAATAATGCTGGTTTTGTGAACAAGATTGATCACCAAATCGATGATCACACAATATGTGATCAAAAATATAAAAAGTAAAATTAAGGAAAAAACTTTTGTGATCAATGTTTTTATTTATGTGATCAAAGTTTTTATATATGTGATCAAAGACGTAAGAATATAGTGGCAATATTTATAATATATATTGATCATTAAAATATAAAGTTTTCCCATTAACTTTTCTTGATAAAAAGATGTCACATTAATATTGTCGCATTAATAAAGTTTTATACAGAAAAAAAATTAACATGAAATTTAACTGTGTTTTTTAGCAATATGGAATTTGACACCGCGTTCATTCTTCATCAAAGCCTTGCATATTGGGCATGAGACCGGATTCGTATGCTTGCTCAAATCTGCTGCTCCTTGCTCTTTAGCCTCATCCGAAGCGACATGAGGCTCTAAAGCTAGCTTACGATATTCGTTTAATTTTTCTTTAATATTTAAAAATCTCATTTCATTCAAATTTTTGCTAATTGAATTAATTTCTTCGTCCTCATCTTCTTCAGTTGAGTCAACTCCAGTCTCTTTCGAATTTAGGTCATTTTCTGTAACAGACGTTGAATCAGTGCGAGCAAGTGGCTCGTCGTCAGATAAATCAGAACCTTTTTCATTTTCTGGCACTTCACTTTTAGCAAACTCTTCATCAGTTAAATCATTATCTGAGGCTATCAAAGACCCAAAAAGCGATTTAACGTCAGAGCCAATAGACTGAGAGTCGTCATCATCATCGTCATCATCAACAACAAAATGCACCTTTGCTTCCTCGCTAGGGTCACCATTAACATCAGCAAAAAGTTTCTCTAGTGATTCAAACCTTTAAATATTAACGAATTTTAACTAATTTCAAAACTCAAAGTAATACTAACTTATTTCCTGGTTTATAAAAATATGCAACAACTTCCAAAATAAGTTCATATGCTTTAGTTCTATTACCATTTACGCCATTATTAAATCGCCACACAAACTCGTCCAAATAGGATTGAATGTATGTTCTGTTGCAACCTCGCATATCCTTAAATTTATGCTTGGAAGCGTTCCAGAGACTCTCAATTCTATTTGTACATGTCCCTGTGTCCGGATCCAAAAAGTTATATGAATGATTTACCGTTTGATGCTTAAATTCTTTTAGTTTTGAGATTTTAGCATAAGAAGCCCAGCAATCCGAGTAGACATTAGTGCCGGTTAGACATTTATCATAAATAATTTCTAACAATGTCTCGGCTTCCCGGTTTGGAACTCCTGTGAAATAACATAACCCATTCGTCGAGGAATCTTTTCTTTGTACTAGACCAAACGTCCAAACTTGTGGCCTAATAAGATCTTTCCCTTGTTTTTTTAAGAAGTTTTAATAATTAATATTTTATTTTTTTTAAATAAATTCTCACCCTTCCAGTGCTTTACTTTGGCGTACAAGGATTCATCAATTTCAACTATCTTGCCTTGTCCGCCAAGTTTTAAGTTTTTTTTGTCTAAAGACAGCGAACAAAGCTGTCGCATTTGGAAGAAAATTGACGAAACTGTTTCTCTGTTTAAATTGTGATCAAAGTGGAGAAGAATTGAATCAACTGTCTTTGAAACTGTCAACTCGGCAGCCCAAGATCGAATGACAGCCAAAATTATACGAATCGGCTTTTTAAACAATGAAAAAAACGAGTCCTCAAAGATTGATTTAAATGTTCCACATGAACTACATCGCCATGAAATAATGGCATTCTTGGCATTAGGAGATCTTTTTCTTTGCTTCAAATTCATTACTGTACCAAATTTCCAGAAAGTTTTAGAGCATTTCTGATCGTTTTTAATTAAGCCAATCTTAGCTATTTTCTCAAAAAGTTTTAAATCTTTCAATATTCATTTTTTATTATTTGATTCAAGACATTCATTCATTTTATATATTACAATTTTAAAGCTTAGTAAGCGTAAGAATAAAAAAGATAAAAAAGATTTCAAAACTGAAGCACATATAATTTATATTGCAATATTAATGTGACATCATTTTATCAAGAAAAGTTGATGAGAAAATTTTTTATTTTGATGATCAATATATATTATAAGTTTGAGATTCAAGCGTGATCAGTAAATTTTTTTTAGTGATCGTAGTTTAAATTCTCGTGATCAATCATTTGATCACATATTGTGTGATCATCGATTTGGTGATCACCCAGTCAACCCAAATTTAATGATTCTTTAAAGATTTCATGAGGAAAATTTGTAATGATTCTTTAAAGATATTGGACTCAATTTCATTAAGATTTCATTAAAGAATCATTAAAAAATCATCTATAAATCATCATGTAAAAATTTTTATTTTTTTTCAATTTTTTTATTGAAGGTACCTTTTAAGATTTTTATGAACATTTTATAAAGGGTTTTGTATAAAATATTATTTATTTTTTATTTATATTCAGGGACTTTTTAAAGATAAATTAGGATAAATTTCTTTTTTTTAATTTCATTCTTGTAGTTTTCTGTTTATTTGATTCAATTTACGCCCATTCTGGCGTTGCATAAAATAAAAAACAAAAAATAGAAAATAAATTTTTAGAAAAAGATGAAAATATTTAATTAATTCAAAGTAAATTATAGGTTATTGTTGAGTAATAATAAAATATTATTTTCAAATACTAATGTTTTTTTAAAATACCAAGTGTCTATTCCCGCGCTAATAGATAATGGTTAAATGGTGACTAAATTGCTAAACTATCGAGTGCTTTGGGCTATAAGCCTATTTTGTGAAAATCTAAAAATCTAGATAATCAATTAAAGTATGATAATTGTGTATTTAACCAATTAATTTACTGATTTTAGTTGTTAATTCTGCTTATTATTAGTGAAGAAATCAGGCTTTGAATACACTCGGATATCTAAAAAAAATTGAAAAGCATTAAAAAGGTTTGGAACATCTACTAATATCTAGAACACGGCTCTATTTTTGATCTATTTTTCATTTTAGCCAAAATAATTAAAAAATAAAAACAAACTTGTCCTGAATTAAATATCGATCTGAATCTATAATATCAAAGTAAAAATTAACGTATTTTTACAACTCATTCTTTTAATTGGCTAAAATTTCTTTCTTTTTTTCAAAATATGAAAAACATGTAATTGTTTGCATGAACTTACCACGCCCCTTGATTTTAACCCTAATCCGTCTCCGTCGTCCGTTTAAGCAATTTTATTAATGCTCTCTTATGTATTAAATGCAATAAATGCAAAATTCATGCATGGGTTAAAATTGACCTATTCTAATCTTTAACCTTGCTTGTTATTTCTTTGATGGATAAGGATTAAATCAAAAATTTAATTGAAAAATTAAGTTAATAATTTAATCTTAAACGAAGATAGCTATATGGAAAAGAAACTAGGTAGAGAAGCAGAACTTTATATTTGCGAGTAACAAGCCGTTAAACTACTATTAAAATATTCAAGATAAGTAGTTTAAAGTAGTGTATGATTAAAGAGCAATTGCAAGATTCATAATATTAATAACAACTGCAATTTTCAAATTAAGATTATTATTTGCAATTAAGTAAAGTTTATTTTGTTATAAAATCTACTATCAATTAATATAAATAAGATTGATTTCTTCTTCTCATGTGTATTGTCTATTGACGAACTTCGTCAATAATTTTTCTCAAATAGTTCAGTAATCGATTATGTATACACATTCACGTTTGTTTAATTAGCTCGTTCCTCGCAAATAAACAAATACCTTTTGTTTAATAACATATCCAGCTTTAAGTTAACTTAAAAAGAAAGATTGAATTTTTAAAAATACCTAATTTAAATTATTTAATTGAATCTTGGATCAACATCAACATTGATCTAAAAAAAAATTAGCTAGTTATAGATAAACAAATAAATTAATAATATATCATTTTATCTTCTAAATATAAATAAAGTTTAAAACAATTTTTTTCTCTATAATTATCAGAAAATTGAATCATACTGAAAAAGTAATGATTTTCTAAGGAAAAAAATCTCTAATAATTTTTTGCACAAAATTTAGATGATTTTGTAATGATTTCTAAGGAAAATTTCTCCAATAATTTTTTTGCAAAAAGTTTCCTCATTAAATGTTAAAAATTTTGATGATTTTATAATGATTTTCTAAGGAAAATATCTCTAATGATTTTTTTGCACAAAATTTAGATGATTTTGTAATGATTTTTAAAGAAAAATTTCTTTAATAATATTTTTCCTCAAAATTTCTTTATAAAATCATTAATTTTTCAATGATTTTATAATGATTCTTTAAAGAATCATTGATTTTTCATTACTTTTGGGTTGACTGGGCAATCTTGTTCACAAAACCAGCATTATTAAAATGATCACATTTTTGGTGATCAAGTGATCACATATTGGACAAGACCCTGTAACTTAAATTAAATAATTGTGAATTAAATTAAATTATTTTCAATTAAATTAATTTATTGTATATTAAAGCTGTAAATAAGGATTTTGTCTTTTTTAAAAAAATATTTGTCAATTTATAAAAATAAATGCAAATTAACTATTTAATAATTGTCAGTAATATCTGTACTTTAAGTAAATATCTTATTGCTGTCTTTATTGATCGAAGAAAAATAAAAGCTAATGAAAATGGATATTCCAAATCTTGAATAGAGATAAACATAATCATCTAGTTCAGCTCATGTCCGAAATCCAAAATATTGTAAGTTTTAAACTTTATTTTAAATTTCTCTTAATTTAAAATTTTAGTCGAAATGTTGGCAACCTATTCTATTTACAAATTTGTTAAGAATGGTTATAAGTTTCTTCTAGTTGGCTGATGCGATAGAGGAAAAAAGTTCTGTCTTTTTAGAATTGCTGTGACAATGTACGAAAAATATTAAAATTTTCTTTACTTGACAAATAATTTTTTTAAATTGAAAAAAATTTTATTGAAAAAAAATAAAAAATAATGGCAAAGTAAAAATTTTGCTCATTTTCATTTTGTTCAATCTTGCTCAAAAATAAAAAAGAAAATTTGAAAAATTGCAGTTTGCAATTTGAATTTTTATTTAAAATAAATTATTAAAAAAATTAAAAATGTTAATTGAGTTTAGTTTTGATATATCTAAACAAAAAAATTTGTTAAACCAATGGCCTTGCTGTCGTTTTTGTTGTAGACGCGGCGATAATTTGTCATTTCGAACATTTCGACGAGTTGGCACCACCGCCGACTGGCAGCGAAACATGGGCAGCGAGCCGATGACGGCGTGCACGGCGGCCCGTTCGCCACAACTATCGAATTCAAATAGCTCAATTCTTGGCTGCCCACAAGCTTGCAATTCACGTACGCACTCACCGTGCTCTTCTTGAGCACAGCCCGGCTCAGCACTATGGCCAAATGCAGCCATTGGCCCTCTTGGAACAGCTCGAAGCAGTTTAACTTGACCGAAGAGTCGCTCAGCTTCTCGACTGGCTTGAGCTGGTTCAGCAGACACTCGTCCGTGTTGAAGAACAGCGATTGGTTCTTGGCGCTCAAGTAGACGCACAAACAAGACGAGAGAGTGTCATTTAGCTTGGAATGCTTGATCAGAGTGAGCAGTCGGCAGTCTACAAGTGGAGTAGGTTAGGCCGGATTTGGGAAGGAAGACGCGCTCGCCGCTGCCCACTCCGCCGTTCAACGACAAATATGTGCTGAATGGATTTGTCATTCTTGAGTTTTATTTTGTAAATTTATTTTTGACTTTTAGATGATTTAAATTTTTGAATTGATTTGAAATAGAACAAATGCATGGAAGAAGACGAAAAGTACTGGTCTAATCTTGAGAAAATATTTGTACACAATGTTTATGAGCGAATATCCTCAAAATATGATGAATTTTCGCGACATGGTCAAACTAAATACCAAAACGAAGCCCAGAATGAAGAAAACTTAAAAGAAAATTGTGATGATGATCATGAAATCGTCAACGTAAAAAAAAATCCTAAGCTTCCATTCAAAAAAAATTTAAAACAAAAGCAAAATGGAATTGTGTCACGTAAAAAAAATGAATGGCCTAAAGTTAGACTTTTTCTTATCCATATCGAACCTTATTCTCTAATCGGTAAGTGACTTAATAAAAAAAAAATTTTTGTGTAAAAAAACTACTTTATTTAAATAAAAGCTGATGTTGGATGTGGTGAAGGTAAATATTTAAATATTAATTGTCTCATTTTTCCGATCGGGTCGGACCGCTCTGTCTCATTGAGTCAATTAGTTTGTTATCGAAATGCTTCAAGTTCATCTTTGTGTAATAAAAATCAAATTGTATTATGTGACAATCTTAGTTTGTCATTTAGGTGATATTTAAAAAGATAAAAATTTTAAAGAAAATTTTATTTGTCTAAATTTCAGGTCTAATCTTTTTGATGCTGTTATTTTAATTGGTGTAATTCATAATATGAGGACATCTAGAAGAAGAATCACAGCTATAAAAGAATTGGCAAGAATTTTAAAGCCTGGTGGAAAAATTATGATATATGTTTGGGCGATGGAGCAGTGGTTGAGAAAATTTAAAAGTCAAGACGTCCTAGTCCCAATGCTTAATTTAAATCCGACTAGTACCGAATCAAGATTAAAAGTCAATCTAAGAAAAGATCTGAGCAACAATTCTGCTGTTAATAGAGATGATTCAAATGATGAAATTGTTCCCGAAAGATTCAGTCTGACTGTGAGCTTAAATAGCCAAAAAAATGATTCAAACCAAGTTGGAACAGACGAAAATCCTGAAAAAATGCCATCACTGAAGATAACCAAATGTTTTTTGATGAATATTCAATTAAAAATGAGAGTGATGAATTTGAGTCAACAAAAAAAACTAATTTTGTCGATTCTTTAAAAAGATTCTTTTCTCAAAAAGTTTTGTCAAAAGAAGAAAGTGACGAATCTTCTGAAAAATTCTCAACTCCAATTTTTTCCAAAGCAAAATCTCTGATTGAGGAACCAACTTCGATCCAAAATTATAAGAAAATTATTGATGAACATAAAGATCTATTGCCCAAAAATTTTACAATACGAAAATTTCCTCACAGTAGCTGTCAAGATACATTTGAGAATTGTGAAGAGACAGTAGATCATAAACAAAAATCAGATTTGTCTTTGAGCATATCTTCATTGTCCGCATCGTCAGCATCGCCAGTAAATCAATGTTCACCGGCAAATAATCAAACAAATAGTTTTATTCAATCACAATCAAATTTTATTTTAATCAAATATTTTTAAAGAAGAAAACATATCATATTTAAAAAAAATTTCAATCGCATATTTGTAACAATTGCAGATTGGAGAGGTAAAAGTTAAGATTAAAAATTGTTCACAGGCTTTTGTGGGTCGCTTGCGCCAGCTTTTGGACCTAGACACTGTTAATTTAAATGTTAAATTACTCAAAATTTTTGTAAAATTTAATTTGTTTTGGTAATCTTAAAAATGATCCCTGTGGTCTAAAGTATCTTTGTGATACTGATATTTAAGATATTCTAAAATTAAATTGAATATTTATTTTTTCAAAATTTTTAATTAATGAGTGAATTAATTTTTTAAGGTGTATAAAAAAAAAGCAATTTTCTTAAATTATCTTAATTTTTTTTAAAAATTCCATAATTACAAGTTATGGATAATTTAGTCAATAAAATATTTTATCTAAAATTGATTTTTAATACTTTATTTAAATATTGCAAGGGGATTTCAAAATTTTTAGATAAAACTTTTATTATCTTTAAAAACTTCATTTTATGGTGTAAATTAACTTAAAAATACATGTTCAAAAATAGAAGTTATTTTTCAAATTTATAAAAGTCTAATTTAAAAAATTTAGAGCCTAATTTTTTTTTTAATTGATTTTGAATTATTTTTTTTTAGAAGACTTTTAAATATTTTTAAGTTAAAAAATTCTATTTATAAAATATCAAATTAATTATTCAATTCTATAATAAATAAATACAAAGTATTGAATATATAGAAATTCCGATGTTCTGAAATAAGCGATGAATTTGGATTAGTTTTTATCACAATTATTAAAATAATCAAAAGATATTAAAAAACTTAATTTTTTTTAAAGGCAAAGTAATTTAGCTTATTTCATTTTAAAATATTTTTTGGTCGGAAACGTAAAGAGAAATTTTAGAATCAGAGTTATTTCTAGAAAATTCTTTTGAAAAATTAATTAAATTTTGTTAAATATTTTATTTGCTTAAAAAAAAAATCTCCTTATTTTCATTAAAATTAAAGTTTTTCATAAAATATATATGTTATGTCAAATTTTCTTCCTGTTATGAATAAATTATTGTTTTTGCATATTGAATCTGGTATTAAATTATCAACATCGAAATAATTCTCGCCATCAAAGATTTTTAATACAAAATGGTTCAAATGATGCAAAGTCATTCCAATAATTATGTACCTTTTGTATAAAATGAATTAAAATTTTTTTAAAGTTGGTTACTTTTGGTTTTAATTTAAAAAAGAAAAAAATTTTGGAAATTTTAAAAAGAAAGGTATGTATTTAAAATAAGCTAATTATTTTTCTTTTAATTTTTTTTAAATAAAACTTATTTAATTATATTATTTGAATAAAATATTTTTACTCTTGTTCGCTGATATGGACGAATTTTGGAATATCATTAACTGAAGCGTGAGGAGAACTATTTGAAGCAATCAACAAATTCGGATAAGTTTCATTCAAAAATACTGGTTTTGAATGAGAAACTAAATCTTTACAATTATCCATTCTAAAAATTAGTTTTCATTTTAAATAGAACAATTTTAGTTTATTTTTTTTGTGTTTACCTTTCAGTTTCAACTCCATCTATGTTACAAAAAGTTTTTAAACTGCAAACTTCTTTGTTTTCATATTCGTTAAATTTTGAATTTAAAAAAAATATATTTCCCGATGATCTAAAAATATTATAATATATTAACTAAACAAATAATTATCAATGAAAATAATTACTTTATTGAAAATGCGGATGAAGAATTTATATTCATTGTGTTTGTTTGGCAAGAAGGATTAAAACAAACACTTTTCCATCTATAAGTTTGTAGAACTGAATAAGCTTGAACGTAAGAATCATACTCAGATCCAAAACAGTCATAAACATACTCATTTTGATCAATTTTATTATTTTTTAAAAAGCGACAGTTATTTATCCATTCTAATCTAGCCATGGCCCAATTTTTTTCTCCTAAAAAAACATCAATTTTTCTCATAAAATCGATGTAAAAGTGATCTAATTTAGGCACAATAGTTTCATATATTTTTTTTTTTTTGTTGAATAAGATATAAGAAATGAGAATAAAATAATCAATTGAACACGTGTTTATGATTCTTTGATAAAAATTGTTGTTATAAAAAAATGAACCATTGCTCGGAACACAATTTTTAATTATTTCAATGTTTTGACAACTTTAAATTAAATTATAGAAATAAGGTTCTTTTTAATGTAAAAAAAGAAATAAAATTACCAACGAATTAGTCCTGCTTTTTTCTTTTCATCTATTAATTCAATTTCTGAAATGAATTGATTAATTAAAGTTTTTTTAATTTTTCTAAAAATTACGTCTAATTGAGTCTAGTTTCGTTCCAAAATTTTCTGTCTTTTTCAAATAAAAGCCCTTCTGTCTTTTATTTTTTTTGCCTTTTTTCCATTTTTCTTTTTCAATCTTATTTATTTTTTTACTGAAAATATCTTTGTTAAAATTTGACTTCAACATGCTATCATTGTAATAAAGAATAAACTTTGAGTACAAAATTTGATACACTGATCCTACAAATTGACTTGGCATCACTTTTCTATTTTTGAGAACGTTATTTTTTAAATGACCAAACCAGTTTTCCACTGGGTTATTAGTCAAAGATGTTTTGGAAAATGGCTGTTCTTGATGATTCAAAATAATTCCAGTCCATAATGGAATTATATAGAAATAGTTTTCTATTATTTCAAATAATTGTGGACAAAAATAAGTATTCGATTCATAAACATTATCGGATTGTTTCTGAACTATATTTTTAATAGCCATTGATAAGTTTTTCGTCACAAAATTGAAATGAATTGTAAATGGAGATTTTTCTTTTAAGGATATTTTTGGTTTTTCAAGTTCGTTTTCAATTAATAATATTGTATCTGTTTGCTGATCATCGAATAAAACATCATCAAATTTTCGCCTTCGAATAAGTGATTCAATTCTTGAATAAGAAGCTTTGCATGATTCATTGTAAAGCTAAAAGAATTTTATTTATCAATCAGTTTTATAATAAATTAAAAAAAATTCAAGAAAAAAAGAGAAAAAAATTTAATAGGCTATAAAAATTTCCGAATCTTTTCAAAGAAAATAATTTCAAAAGTATTTTGACAAAAAAATTGGGAATATTATTTTTAAGGTAGTTTTTATTGCATATTATATTTTATTTTTATGATATCAATTTTTGGCTATGAATTTTACAATTTCGTTTATTAAATGTCTTTTATTTGAAAAGATCAGTTCTTAAATCAAAGATTTAATTGATGGTCTTTTTTTTGCTCTAAAGAAAAATGAAATTGTTTAACATCTTTCAATACTAATGGTCAAGGACTAAAACCAAGATTTAAATTATATTTACCATTTTTTACCATTTTTAAAAAAAGTAATTTTTAATGGGTTTTTTTTGAGAGTAAAAATTGTTTTTCCCTAAAATGAGAAAAATCGGAACGGAATTCAGGGGCCAAAAATGCGGAAGCAGAATATTTTCGAACATGCGAAAGATTTTTTTATTTTATTAATTAAAAAAATTTAAATTATCAATTATAAAAACAAGGGAATGTAATCAATATTTAAATTAAAAAAATTATTATATGCAAAATTCCGAACAAAAACATTAACTAAGATGACTTACAATTTTTTTACTCTTGGCTATTACAAAGGATTTAATTTATGTGTACATTTTCACAATTCAATAATTTAACTCCCACATAATGGATTTTTTAATTCAAACTCAATAACGAAATTTAAAAATTTTTTGAAATTAAGTTTTTCTGCTTCCGCATTTTAGTATAATTTTCAAATTTCATTTTAAATTTCTGTTCCAATTTTACGCATTAATATCGAAAGTAAATATTTTAAAGTTAATTTTTTTTTAATAAAAATCAGATAACTAAAATGAATCTTACCTTCTGGCAAAACAAATTAAAAATATCTACAAGATAGCTTTCAAATTCATCAATTGTTTTGGAGTTTTGTAATAAAGTAAACGAAAAAATAAAACACTTTATCACATTTTGGCAAAGATTAAACTTTCGAACTTTTGATATTATCATTTTTAAAAAGTGTGTTGAACACAAATAAATAGTAGTTTTTAAAGGCCATGATTCGATGCTTTGTTTTTTCTGAATAATTTTTTGATACCAAATATTTAGATAAGTTTCAATTGTGCAATAATTAAAAATTTCTAAAAGAGCATTGATAAATGGCCATGAAAAATCAATAACTATAACTGGAGCTACGTTTAAACAACTTGAAGATATAGCCTCAATTTTATTACGAAATGTTAATAAATATTTCGAAATTGTTGCTGTTGTGTGGGAAGTTGAAACGAAGTCGAAAATTGGAACAATTGTTTTTGTTTCAGTATCATGCATTACCATTGAAAATAAAAATGGCGAATTTTGTTCATTGACTTCTTTTAGTATTGATCCAGTGGCATCTAGATGCCATACTGGGTTTAAATAACTTATTTTCTCCCAAATTTTGACCTAAATAAAAAAAATAATAAAATTATCATTAATTAACCAAAATTAAATAGAAAATAATTTCCAAAAGGTGGTTTTTAAGTCCAAGCATTAAAATCTGTTATTTTTACATAAATTAAAAAAATATCAAAGTTATAATGAACAACACTTAAATTAATATCGAATGGTTTTAATTTAGTAAACTTTATATTTTTATTCAATTTTTAAGAGTGTATAAAAACGTTGAATAAATTTACCTTCAAAAATTAAATTTAAAAACTACAAATTTAGACTTTATATTAAATTTAAAAACTAAAAAATAAAAATATTTGAAAATAGCTTGATGAAATTTTTCTTAAAAAAAATTTCAAAAGAATAGTTTTTTAATACAAAAAAGACAAATATAATCCAATTCTTTCCCTCAATATTTAATCAAATAAAATTAATATGATTTAGGGATAATTTTTTTAAATTAAGGAAGGATAATTTTTATATTGAAGATTTATTTTGAATATGAATATAACTTTCATTTTTTGAGAAGAAGAAAAAATTATAAACCTTCATTTTATATAAATTGGAATAGGAATCGTGGCATAAACATTTAATTAACAATTTATTTCTTGTTTTATAAATTTGAATTTGTTAAAATTTTTTAATAAATTTGTGGTGAGGTTTAACTGACGTCGAAAAAATTCCAAAATTATTTTAGTGATGTAAAAAAAGGTTAAAACAAAAATTTATATTATCTAATTTATTTCAAGAATTATTAAGTATTTAACAAAAAAAACAAATTATGGAATTTTATAATTTGAAAATAAAAAACCCATTTATAAAAAGCTTATTTTTACACTAAAAATCAGAGTTGTTTATTATATCAGAGTTGTTTAAAAGTCACAAGTCTCAAGTCAAGTCCAAGTCCCGACTTTTTTTTTTTAATTTTCAAAAGTCCAAGTCCAGGCTTTAAAATTTTGAACACTGAAGAAGAAATTTATTTATTGCAAGAAAAATCTGTGACTTGGACTTTTTTTTGGGACTTTTAAACAACTCTGATTTATATGATACTATGATTAATTTTTTTATATTTATATATTTACATTTTATATATTTTTTATATGTATGATTTAGTCTAATTGAAACAAATATTTTTTTCACGGTAATTATTTCACTTTATGACATTGACTTAAAATTTGATTCTATGAAAAGTTTTGACTTGCTTTCAATTTTTATTAATTTAAATTTTTAATGGTTTCATTTACCTGTATGCTGTTCATTAACATGAATCCAAAAGGATATTCACTTATTTCTTGAATATAACCTGGTAATTGTTCCGTATTTAAACAAATTTTTTGACATAATTTTAATGAGGCTCTTAAATCGATAATATGATCGTTACTAATTTTATTTGCATTTATTCTTTCAGACTTAATCATCTTCAACACGCTTTCATTAGTAGATTTTTCTATTAAAGAATAAATAATAATTTTTTTTTAAATCTTAAAAAAAAATACTTTTATAGAAATCTTCACCTGTATCATTTTCATAATTATAAATTATATTATCATTTAAAACACATGAAATTCCATCGGCTACAAGTTTAACTGCTTGTTCATTTCTCATTTCTCCCCAGTGTCTTAATTTTTTTATAATCTTATCGTGGTTGCAATTTTCTGTCATTTGAATATTGAAATAAATGTCTGAAAATTGATTTGGTTCATTTTTACAATAACAAAAAAACTTATTATTGCACAACTCATATTTACAACTATAAAGTCCAGACCAATAACTTTTAGTATTAAACCAATTATAAATGTTTTTCAACCAACAATTAATTCCATAATTATTTTGAAGCTTAAAACTAATGTTATCATGAAAATCTATTAAAAGTCTTCTTCTTTTTTCTGCTTTGACTCTTATGAGATGACAACTCCACTCTTCATAGCTTAAAGCGACTGTGAAAGACTTATAATTTTCCATTTTTTTATTAGATATTTTTTTATTCCATTTTATTTATATTTTTTTTATTATTTATTCCAAAACCAATTTTTAATTGCACAACATTGTTTTATAAAACAAACACGAGGCCTTTAATTTCAAAAGCATAATAAAATTTTCCTTATCTAGACATATATAGAAACACGCTTTGATTATTATTTAGGATGGTTAATCCTTATAAATACTTGAAATATTTTATTATTTACTTGTAATACATTATAAAGATGAATGCAAACGCAAGTACAAATGATAAGAAAAGAATTTTAAGTTCAAACACTTCATTCAATGAAGAAGTCGAGGGTGATTCAATTTACAATGCAATTCGGTCAACAGTTTCCTGTTTAATTGATGATGTTGGTGTAAATTTAAAAAAAATATCTTCTTCAATTCAAAAAAGTAAAGTTCCAAAATCCAATACAAACATGCAAATCAGTGACGTAAAAAATGTTTTAAAAAATCTTGAATCAAAAACAAATTCATATTCGCTGCATGATATCAATTGTTTGGAAATAGAAGAAAATACCGATTTTGATCATTCAAAAAAAAGTGATTTATCATCTAAAATTTATTCTTCAGTTCATAAGATAGATGAAAATAACAATTTACTACCAAATGTAGAACAAATTTTCGATAAATCATGTAAAAAATTACCTATTTTTTTCGAAGAGGAAGTAATAAATGCGGAAATTTTAAATTCAAAAAATAACCTTGAGGTCAATCCAACAAAAGATAATAAACTGTCTGAATTAAGGTCTGATTGTATTTACACTTTAGCTTCTCATCCAAATGAAGAAATCAAAGAAGAATACATAAAATGTAAAGAAGAATCCTTAAATGAATTAATTCAGTCAAAAAAAAACTTAAGAAACAAAAAAATAGAAGCTTATAAATGCGATGTATGCGAATTTTCATCTTGTTCGCAAAGGGGACTAAAGCAACATCAAACAAAATCCCATTACAATAAAAAAAAAGAAATAAATCTAAAAAATCTAGATGTAAATGATAATAAAAAATTAAATAATGAAAGTGATTTAAAAATAGAAAAAGTAATAAGTAAAAGTTATTTATCATTGAAAAGTTTAATAGCTGACCAAGAAAAAATAATAGAAGATTATAGAAATAATAAAAGTGAATTTAAAATTTCGTATGAAAAAAAATTTAATGAGTTAAATTCAGAAATATTAAAAAAAGATGAGGATAAAATAAGTCTAAGGATACAACTTGATAGAAATGAAGGTGCACTCGCTCAGCTAAAATCAGTCACTCAAACTAATTTTCAGCTCATGAACAACAATTTAGAGACAAAAAATGAAGAATTATTCAAAATAAGATCTGATTTGGAAAGAAAAGAAGGAGAACTCACAGAGTTAAAATCCGAATTAAATAAGCTAAGTTCAAGAAAAAGCGCTGAATTTTCTGCAGAACAAATTTCTTTTATAAAACAAAAAGAGAATGCTATATTTGAGCTTGAGCAAAAAAACAACGACTTAGTCAGTCAAAAAACTGATCTTGAAGGTCAGTTAAATGTTTTGAAGGTAAATTTTTTTTTAAATTTTATTTATTATTTTAATTCTTTATTTAATTTTTTTATAAAAAAATAAAATTTCTTTGTTTGTTAAAATTAAAAAAATTTTAAATTTTTTTTTTAGGAAAATGAAAATTATTGGAGTTCAATTGCTAAGCGCTTTGACAATGATCTAAGAGTCACTCAAACTAATTTTCAGCTCATGAACAACAATTTAGAGACAAAAAATGAAGAATTATTCAAAATAAGATCTGATTTGGAAAGAAAAGAAGGAGAACTCACAGAGTTAAAATCCGAATTAAATAAGCTAAATTCGATAAAAGGTATTCATAAATCCAGTGAGCAATTCCAATCTAATATTAATTCTGTGAACGAATCTTTTACTGCGTTTCCGGCAAACAATGATTATCATAAATATAATTACATTAATGAAAATTTCTCAAAAGGTTCTCAAAAAAATTTAAGATTTCCTTCTTTTCAACATATTAATCCATCCCAACCGAACGATATTGAAATGGTTGATTCTGTTTTTTCAAAAATTAAACCATCTGTAAATGATTTACCATTCCCAATCCATAGTTTATCAAATTCTCAAATTCTTTCATTAAAAAATTTAATTGCAATGGAAAATGTTTCTATATCTCTAAACAACAAACTTAATTCAGGAGTTTGTAATGTTTGTGGAAAGGATTTCGGAAATTTTCAATCAATGCGGCAGCATCAAAGCCTTCAACATTTTAAACTTTTAAAACAATACCGAACACAATATGGAAAGATGTTTGAGAATTATTTAAATTTTAAATAATTTTTTTTTCATTTTTTTTTTTAGTTGAATATATATGTTATTATATTGATATTTATTTAATTAACTTGTAGTTATCGAATGAATTTAATTGAAGACATTTCAATTTTTTTTATTAAATTATTATTAATATTTATCCAATAAAATATTTTATCTGTAATTGATTTTTTATTTATTTTTGTATTTTTAATTAAATTTGTTGATTGCTTCAAATAGTTCTCCTCACGCTTCAGTTAATGATATTCCAAAATTCGTCCATATCAGCGAACAAGAGTAAAAATATTTTATTCAAATAATATAATTAAATAAGTTTTATTTAAAAAAAATTAAAAGAAAAATAATTAGCTTATTTTAAATACATACCTTTCTTATTAAAATTTCCAAAATTTTTTTCTTTTTTAAATTAAAATCAAAAGTAACCAACTTTAAAAAAATTTTAATTCATTTTATACAAAAGGTACATAATTATTGGAATGACTTTGCATCATTTGAACCATTTTGTATTAAAAATCTTTGATGGCGAGAATTATTTCGATGTTGATAATTTAATACCAGATTCAATATGCAAAAACAATAATTTATTCATAACAGGAAGAAAATTTGACATAACATATATATTTTATGAAAAACTTTAATTTTAATGAAAATAAGGAGATTTTTTTTTTAAGCAAATAAAATATTTAACAAAATTTAATTAATTTTTCAAAAGAATTTTCTAGAAATAACTCTGATTCTAAAATTTCTCTTTACGTTTCCGACCAAAAAATATTTTAAAATGAAATGAGCTAAATTACTTTGCCTTTAAAAAAAATTAAGTTTTTTAATATCTTTTGATTATTTTAATAATTGTGATAAAAACTAATCCAAATTCATCGCTTATTTCAGAACATCGGAATTTCTATATATTCAATACTTTGTATTTATTTATTATAGAATTGAATAATTAATTTGATATTTTATAAATAGAATTTTTTAACTTAAAAATATTTAAAAGTCTTCTAAAAAAAAATAATTCAAAATCAATTAAAAAAAAAATTAGGCTCTAAATTTTTTAAATTAGACTTTTATAAATTTGAAAAATAACTTCTATTTTTGAACATGTATTTTTAAGTTAATTTACACCATAAAATGAAGTTTTTAAAGATAATAAAAGTTTTATCTAAAAATTTTGAAATCCCCTTGCAATATTTAAATAAAGTATTAAAAATCAATTTTAGATAAAATATTTTATTGACTAAATTATCCATAACTTGTAATTATGGAATTTTTAAAAAAAATTAAGATAATTTAAGAAAATTGCTTTTTTTTTATACACCTTAAAAAATTAATTCACTCATTAATTAAAAATTTTGAAAAAATAAATATTCAATTTAATTTTAGAATATCTTAAATATCAGTATCACAAAGATACTTTAGACCACAGGGATCATTTTTAAGATTACCAAAACAAATTAAATTTTACAAAAATTTTGAGTAATTTAACATTTAAATTAACAGTGTCTAGGTCCAAAAGCTGGCGCAAGCGACCCACAAAAGCCTGTGAACAATTTTTAATCTTAACTTTTACCTCTCCAATCTGCAATTGTTACAAATATGCGATTGAAATTTTTTTTAAATATGATATGTTTTCTTCTTTAAAAATATTTGATTAAAATAAAATTTGATTGTGATTGAATAAAACTATTTGTTTGATTATTTGCCGGTGAACATTGATTTACTGGCGATGCTGACGATGCGGACAATGAAGATATGCTCAAAGACAAATCTGATTTTTGTTTATGATCTACTGTCTCTTCACAATTCTCAAATGTATCTTGACAGCTACTGTGAGGAAATTTTCGTATTGTAAAATTTTTGGGCAATAGATCTTTATGTTCATCAATAATTTTCTTATAATTTTGGATCGAAGTTGGTTCCTCAATCAGAGATTTTGCTTTGGAAAAAATTGGAGTTGAGAATTTTTCAGAAGATTCGTCACTTTCTTCTTTTGACAAAACTTTTTGAGAAAAGAATCTTTTTAAAGAATCGACAAAATTAGTTTTTTTTGTTGACTCAAATTCATCACTCTCATTTTTAATTGAATATTCATCAAAAAACATTTGGTTATCTTCAGTGATGGCATTTTTTCAGGATTTTCGTCTGTTCCAACTTGGTTTGAATCATTTTTTTGGCTATTTAAGCTCACAGTCAGACTGAATCTTTCGGGAACAATTTCATCATTTGAATCATCTCTATTAACAGCAGAATTGTTGCTCAGATCTTTTCTTAGATTGACTTTTAATCTTGATTCGGTACTAGTCGGATTTAAATTAAGCATTGGGACTAGGACGTCTTGACTTTTAAATTTTCTCAACCACTGCTCCATCGCCCAAACATATATCATAATTTTTCCACCAGGCTTTAAAATTCTTGCCAATTCTTTTATAGCTGTGATTCTTCTTCTAGATGTCCTCATATTATGAATTACACCAATTAAAATAACAGCATCAAAAAGATTAGACCTGAAATTTAGACAAATAAAATTTTCTTTAAAATTTTTATCTTTTTAAATATCACCTAAATGACAAACTAAGATTGTCACATAATACAATTTGATTTTTATTACACAAAGATGAACTTGAAGCATTTCGATAACAAACTAATTGACTCAATGAGACAGAGCGGTCCGACCCGATCGGAAAAATGAGACAATTAATATTTAAATATTTACCTTCACCACATCCAACATCAGCTTTTATTTAAATAAAGTAGTTTTTTTACACAAAAATTTTTTTTTTATTAAGTCACTTACCGATTAGAGAATAAGGTTCGATATGGATAAGAAAAAGTCTAACTTTAGGCCATTCATTTTTTTTACGTGACACAATTCCATTTTGCTTTTGTTTTAAATTTTTTTTGAATGGAAGCTTAGGATTTTTTTTTACGTTGACGATTTCATGATCATCATCACAATTTTCTTTTAAGTTTTCTTCATTCTGGGCTTCGTTTTGGTATTTAGTTTGACCATGTCGCGAAAATTCATCATATTTTGAGGATATTCGCTCATAAACATTGTGTACAAATATTTTCTCAAGATTAGACCAGTACTTTTCGTCTTCTTCCATGCATTTGTTCTATTTCAAATCAATTCAAAAATTTAAATCATCTAAAAGTCAAAAATAAATTTACAAAATAAAACTCAAGAATGACAAATCCATTCAGCACATATTTGTCGTTGAACGGCGGAGTGGGCAGCGGCGAGCGCGTCTTCCTTCCCAAATCCGGCCTAACCTACTCCACTTGTAGACTGCCGACTGCTCACTCTGATCAAGCATTCCAAGCTAAATGACACTCTCTCGTCTTGTTTGTGCGTCTACTTGAGCGCCAAGAACCAATCGCTGTTCTTCAACACGGACGAGTGTCTGCTGAACCAGCTCAAGCCAGTCGAGAAGCTGAGCGACTCTTCGGTCAAGTTAAACTGCTTCGAGCTGTTCCAAGAGGGCCAATGGCTGCATTTGGCCATAGTGCTGAGCCGGGCTGTGCTCAAGAAGAGCACGGTGAGTGCGTACGTGAATTGCAAGCTTGTGGGCAGCCAAGAATTGAGCTATTTGAATTCGATAGTTGTGGCGAACGGGCCGCCGTGCACGCCGTCATCGGCTCGCTGCCCATGTTTCGCTGCCAGTCGGCGGTGGTGCCAACTCGTCGAAATGTTCGAAATGACAAATTATCGCCGCGTCTACAACAAAAACGACAGCAAGGCCATTGGTTTAACAAATTTTTTTGTTTAGATATATCAAAACTAAACTCAATTAACATTTTTAATTTTTTTAATAATTTATTTTAAATAAAAATTCAAATTGCAAACTGCAATTTTTCAAATTTTCTTTTTTATTTTTGAGCAAGATTGAACAAAATGAAAATGAGCAAAATTTTTACTTTGCCAAAAAAATTGACAAAACATTTATTTAAATGACGTTTATTTTTTCAAATTGATTCCTGTATAGCTGACGTAATAAATAGTTTTAATTGATAAATATTTCTTTTTAAATTGAAATTTAATTATATTTATAAAAAATTGTAGTTTTAATTTCAAAATAGAAAATTAGTCAAATTTAAGCTTTTTCCAATTTGGCACCTTACTTAAAGAGCATTTTTTGCGAGATAAGAGGTAAAATTTTAGATTTTTTTTTGAAATTTGAGTCTACTCTTCAAAAAATTCATTTTTTTTTTTAATTTTTAATCTTGTTTTACTTTAAAACCTTTAAAAAAATGTTTTATTATTAATTAATTGGCAATAAAATTCAATAAAATCTTTTAAAATAATTAGTTTAAAAAAAAAAAGATTTAAAAAAATAGTTTTAAAAGTGGAAGAAAAAATATTCCTATTTTTCGGCCAGTTCGGCTTCATTGAGAATTTTCTCGAACGAAAAAGGTATGAATTCATAGCCTTCGCCTTTATAAAACTTGCTCTGAAACTCAACCCAATGAAGACGCAATGCGTGCAAAAATGCCGACAAGCCTTCCATTACACACAAAATGCCGATTGTAATTATGCCCCAGGCGCTGAAAATAAAAAACATGATGAACGCACCGACAGGCGGATGCATGTTTAGACCCATTTTGAACATCATTGTCCATAGCACTTCGGACAATTCCGCATGTGCCAAACTCAGTGCCCATAAGCGCAAATAGGATGCGGTGTGAGACACACAGCCCAAAAAGTATTCTATTGTGTGAATTGTTTGCTCAACGAACACTTCACCAAATTCAAAGTGTTCTTCCTCTAGGTCTACATCGTCTTCCAAGTTGAGCACACTGTTGGACGAGTGACCCATGCTCTGGGCTTTGGCATTCTTGTCGTCCTCGTCCGAGCTGTGTCCGTTTACGGACAGTGGGTTCACGTGTCCAGTAAAACGGGCTCCGTACTTGGACCGTCTGTTGTGCTCTCTCAGCTTCAGCAAGGGCTTGGTGAAAAGCATTACAGGCACGCACAGAACAGCCACAATCACAAACACCATCTGTATTATATGCTGACCAGGATAGAGTCTTTTGCACTCGTCATACTTGTTTTCACCGTCCACTACTGTAACAGCTCCGTCTTTCAGAAAGAACATGTTGATCAACTCTAAAATGTAAAATTTTCATCAGAGATATTTTAATGTTTTAAAGTTTTTTTTTGTTACCAAGCAGAATATTGGGAGCACATGCACCTGTTTGTTTATCATTGGTGCCAGCGTACTTTATCCATTTGATAAATATCATTATACATAGATAGACAAAGATGAGAGAGATGAAAATAATTTGTGGAATGAATTCGAATAAGATGCTGATTTTACGACGGAAAAACCTAAAAAAATATTTTAGATTTTTTTGTTAAATTTTATGAAATTTTTTTTATTTTTTACAAAGACCATTTTAAACCATTTTAAATGCTTTAAATAAATTTTTTTTTTTTCACTTTTTAAATTTTTAGACTTTTAGAAATGATGGTTAATTAGAATTTTAGAAAAAAATTTTTTTTGATTTTTTTTTAAATACAGTACAAATTAAAACTAACTTGTACGCATTTTGTTCTTCTACTCTTTTTCGACTCTTACTCTTCATTTCCTCAACTCTTCTTCAACTCTTCCTCGACTCTTCTTCAACTATTCCAGTGGTGAAAGAAAGAGTTGAGGAAAAGAAATGTAAAAAATTGTACTGTACAAAAAAAGTTAAAAATATTATCATTTTTTCTAAAACTTAAATATTGAAACTATAAAGATATTTAATACAATCGTATAACGAACCCCCATATAACGAAATCCTCTATATTACGAATAAGAATCCAGGAACCGATTTTTTATAAAACAAAAAGATTGCTAATTTTCTTTGTTACAGCGAACCTCTTTATAACGAAATCCCGATATAGCGAACTAATAAAAAAAAATAGAGTAATACTTTTCTTAAGAAAAAAACCTTTATATAACGAATTTTAAAAAAATGACATTCGTTAATTAAAACCTTGATAATAAAAAACAGTGATACAGAAATTAAAGAGCAACAAGATGCAAATAAACAAGTGATTAACTCAAAAGAAGCAATCGATAGAATAAATGAACTGAAACAACTTTTTTTTCATCAAAAATGATGATAATTCTAATGTAATTAATTTATTATTTAATATTGAAAATTTTATAATTGAAAGTAGCTTTACCAAACAACTATCTATTACCGATTTTGTTGAATAAAATTAACTTTTTGTTTTTTTTTCGCATTTTTATTTTAGTTTTTTTAATCATTAAAATTTGGTTACGAAAATTCACAATCTATTATCCAAATTTACTTAAGTAAAAAAAAGTGAAAAAAATCAATTATTTTTTTCACTTTTAATGTTATATCGTTAATTATATCCAGACTTGGGCAAAAGTCATCAAGCCAAAGTCAAGTCAAGTCAAATGACTTGGCTTTGAAAAGACTCTAAAATGACTTTTTTTTTTGACTTTTGCCCAAGTCTGATTATATCGTGAATAAAGGCCTCTTGATTTTGATGATCAATTCAAAATATCACATAAATTCAAACATTTTATATTTTGATATTAAAATTAATCTTAAAATTTATTTAAATAATTCTAATGTAACATGTTTTACATGTTATGTAGATTTAAAAAATAAAATAATTTTAGGGGTGTGAAGTTTATTTCAATTCAGAAAAACTGGAATAACTTTTTTAATAGAAGAGATAATTAAGTTCTGTAAAATTTTTTAATTTTAAGCAAATTTGTTAAATGAAGTAAAATAAGTGTGCAAAATACTCTGCAATTTTCTGCATTTTTATACGCCATTAAAAAGTATTCTAATCAACTGTGCAATTACTTTGCTAATTTTTTGCAGACATATATTTTCGGATTAAGCAAAGTTGCTTAAACATTAAGCATTTTACAGAACTAAATTATTCCTTATAGTAAAAAAGTTATTCAAATTTTTCTGAATTGAAATTACCGAATTGAGATAAACTTCAAAACCTCAAAATTGATTTTTAGATTTTTAATTTATTAACTTGTTTTTTGCTGAGTTTTTTTTTTAATTTTTTTTTCAAAAAGATTTGTATCTAGGATTCAAAATTCAAAAATTCAAAATTAAATTTAATAATGAATCTTAAATATTAATTCCAAATAAGTTATAAATAAAGATCAATCTTTCCTACAAATATTTTTTAAATCTACTTACTGTGCAATATAAATTAAAAGATTAAATTTAAATTAATTAAAAGATTAATTTTAATATCTAAACATAAATATAAACTCTTTGAATTTAAATGATATTTTGAATTGATCATCAACTTCAAAATGCCAAAACTTGTGCGGCAAAAATTAAAAATTTGAAATTATTTAGTAAAATAAATAATAGTTTTAATCACTTTTTTTTATTTTATTTTATTTTTTTGCATCACCATTTTTTGTGTTTTATCTGAAATTAAATAAATGGATATTTTGATCGAAAATTTAAAATCAATTGAATAGGTAAGATTGTTGAATCGGTTTTGAAATTCACAAAAATAATGTAAAAAAAATATTTCCATTATTTGTATTATAAAAAGCTTATTATTATTCAAAAATAAAAATCTGTTTTGACAACTAAAGAAAAAAATTCAAATTTTCTGGGCAAATTTTTTACACAAATTTAAGAACAAATTTTTACATTAAATAATGAATATTATGGTAAAGAAAAAAATTTATTTTGATCATTAATTTTATCATAATTAATACAAGTTATAAATTTTTAGCAAGTAAAATTTTTTTTAAAGAAAATTTGCCGATCCAAGATTAAAAAAAATATATTAAAAAATACTTACATGTGATTTTTTAGCCCTAATACCAGACCAAATACCATTTGCATAATACCAATTATTACGGAAAACTTCATTTTAAGTCCATTTGTGAATGTGATCTTGTTCGTAGCCAACTGCCACACAGGGTCTACGCCAAACGGATATGGCGAGCCAGAGTACATCCTATAAGTGACATTTGCATATGGGTCCGGATTCAAAGTCAACTGCTGAATATCCTCGAAGGGAAAATCTTTTCTAAACAAAATTTTAGTCCTATAAACTTTTTTTAAGTTTTTTTTAGAATTCTTACGGAAGAGTTACTTTCCATTTTGAACCAAATATATTAGTCGATTTGGAAAAAAAGTCATTGTACAAAAATCCAGCGTAGATGCTGAACACGGCCATCAGGAACATAATATAGCGACCACCGAAGAACAGCTCCATTATTTCATTTCCTTTGATGGCTTTTTTAAGATAGTTTTCTTTTTTGATGAGGTAGGCGGCCGCCAGAAGCATCAGAAGGCCATGGCCTGCGTCACCAAACATAACACCGAACAGAAAGGGGAACGTGACCACATAAAATGGAGTAGGATTTATCTCGCGATAGCTTGGCACACCGTACGCATTTACAATATTCTGAAAACCCGACGTGAACTTGTCAACACGATTGAATGTCGGTGGCGCTTCTTTGGTATCCAAAAAGTGAACAATTGTTTGAAAGTTAACATCTATTTTTTTCTGGAAATTAAATTAAAATTAAAAAAAAAATTATTTTTTTTTATTTTTTATTTATAGAAGTGCTAAGGTTCGCGCGTAGCAAAACTACAGCACTATCTGAATTTCAGCAAACCGACTTTAAAATATTAATCTGCATACTTGAAAACCTTGAAAAAATCATTTTTTAGGTATTGTCAAAAAAAAAAATTTTGATCCCGCCCCCCTCAAAGATAAAAAAAAACAAAATTTAGTTACTTTTGAGCTAAAACACCTAATGGTCTAATAGACATAACCTTATTAATATGTCTATATTCTGAAAGCGCACAGTCTATTATTATTTTACCAATAGATCGATATTTTGGCAAAAAATGGTAAAAAAATGGTATTTTTTCACTTTTTTTGTATCTTGTCCGCTTTTCCCCCCCGACCCCTACTTTTTTATACAGATTCTGAAACAAGAGAAAATTCTGAACAAAATGTTGGGACCGATTTTTTTATTTTCTCTTTTATTTCTCTTAAAAAAAGTGTTCAAAATAAAGTTTACATGAAAGTTTTATTTCTTTACAATTATAACCACCTGTTATATAAAATTATTTAAGTGACGTAAATATCCGAATTTATTGACATGTATTTAAAATAGAGTACTCTATTTTAGTGACATGATATTCAAAATTGCGCACTTTTTAAAAAAAAATAAAAATTTATTATTAATGACATGTAATTAAATGTGAACAAACTTTAAAATTATTAAAATAGTTAATAATTAAATAATAGTTTCAGCTTTTATGTACGCAGAGGGCTAATTCCTTCACGAACAAGGTTGTCAATCAGTGGAATGCCCTGCCCTCTGCGGTCACAAACTTCGACTCAGACAATCAATTCAAAAATCGCTACCATGCATTCATGACCGGCCACCAAGATTTTACCACATATTAATTTTTATTTTAATTTAATTTTAATTTCTTTGCTATATACCCCTGTAAGTTCCTTCTAATTTTTTTTACTTATTATTTATATAATATATTGTATAATAAAGTAAACAATAATGTCTTTTTTATTTTATAATCTTATCAGTTCTCTTGTTTGTGTAAATTTTTTCCTTTTATAGCGCAATGTGCTACCATAGGCGATCTTCAAGTAGACCGCCTCCGCGAGCTTGATAGCCGTAGCTTATTATTATTTTTATTATTATTATGAAATTCAACTATAATTATGTTTTGATTCCGAATGTCAAAAAAACCGGATGTATTTTTTAACAAAAGTTGACTTATCCTTTTTTTAAGACGGGAAAAAGCTTTGGACAAATAAAAAAAATTATCTATAGAATAAAAAAAAAACTTTTTTGTATAAACAGAATTTTATTTATTTTAGTATAAAATACAAATTATTATAGCATAAAAAGTTAATTAAATTTGAACTATAGAATAAAAATATATCTCTTTGAATACTTTCATACATTCAAGAAAAAAAAATATAACAAGAGTGTAAAAAAATCAATCCAAAGTGGTTCTTATCTTAGGTGGACGACCTGGTTTCTTTTTGCTGGTTTATTTAAATCAACTACCTCATCCTCACTTTTACTTTTTCTTAGACGTCGACGACCTCTTTTACCTTTAGCCTCATTTTCAACACTAATTTCTATTTGGCATTCGTTACATTTAAGAGTCTGTGAACCAGTTTTTGAAATGTTTCGATGTGAATCGTTCCTGAGAAATGTTTCGAATTCAGAATTTTTGGTAAATACTCTAACTTTTTTTTGGAATATTTAATGTTTTTTTATTTAGAAAAAATGATAGTTATACAGCAACTTTTTTATACTATAATTTCAAATGTTATACTCAAAAAAATAAAAAATTTATGCTAAATTTAATTTTCTTATTCTATAAATTCTGTAGTTTTTTTTTATTCGTCAAAAGCCATCTTTCTTTTAAGACATTTCGTTTAAATATAAAAGTTTAAAGAACTCAATTTTGACCATTTAAATTAATTAAAAAGAATTATGTTTTCATAATTTTTGGATGGTTCGTATAAAAATTGAGGGTTAAAAAAATACTCTCGCCATTTTCGAAAAATAATTCCAAAATTTGAATATTCCCTAAACTATCCATCCATTCTAGTTTTTCCAACAGAAAGTTAGTTCCAGGTTTTAGCCTCTAAAAAAATTAAATTTAAAAAAAATTTTTTTTTAATTTTTTACAAATTTTCAATTTTCATATCTTTTTTTGAAAGTAAAGCTTAAACATTTACACATTTTGATTAAAAACTTCAAAAAAATTTATTTTTATCAATTTTTTTTTTAATTTTGAACGCTTTTTTTTAAGAGAAATAAAAGAGAAAAAAAAAAATTAAAACCTACAAGTTGTTCCAAATTTTCTCTAGTTTCAGAATTCGCAAAAATAATTGAAATAAACGAGGGTTTTTGTTTATTATCTTTTTGTGCATAGACGAGTATTAATTTAATAACTCCTCCTATGCTGTGGTTGAGAGAACAAACAACAGAAGAAGAAACTTTTTAAGGATAAATCTTTATTTGAAATAAACTGGAATCTGTAATTAATAAGTGAAAAATAAGCATTTAGATATGGAAAATTATGACTAGAAAATAATAACTACTGCAACTGTTGAAAAATAGAAATTGTAACTGTTTATAACTCAAATTTAATATTACATAAAATTTGGGTTATAACATAATCGAGGGTTATGGGGGTTCTCTGGGACTAGATACAAATAAACCAAAAAAACGTGGTAAATTTGGGCTTTTTTTGAAAAAATTTCTAAGATGAATTTTTTTTTGGAGGATAAAAATATCATTTTCTAGCAGAAGATAATATGTGATTCAGGTAATATATGATTTTAAAATGTTTTATATACTTTTTGTTAAGATATATGCATCTATTCTTAGTATACTTTGGCAAATTAATGAAACCTTTGAACCTATCCAGGCGACAAAAAAATTTTTTTCGACCCCCCCTAAAAAATTGGCTCTTAGGGGTTTTCACATATGCAGATCAGGAATGTGCATTAAGTATTAAGTACTTAAGTACTTAAAAATAATTAAAATTAAGTAAATACTTAAGTATTAATTTTGAAAAATTCGAATTTTTTTTAAGTACTTAAGTATTTTTAAATACTTAACTCTTTGACTAACATTCATGGTTTCAGATTTTTTTAAAAATCAGAAAAAAACAAAACCCTCTCAACCTTCTTTACCTAAGCAAAATCCTCGGATTCTTTCAATCTCAGATTTTGTACTAAATTTAATTAAATTGTATTAAGCCCAAATTTTTGCAAAAAATTTTGATAAAAAATAGCTTTTTTTTTTTTGATATTTTATTGAAAAAAATTTAAGTACTTAAGTATCCTGATAAATACTTAAGTATTTACTTAAAAAAATTGAAAAATGGACTTAAGTTTAAGTATTTACTTAAAAATATGGTCCATTTACTTAAGTATTGAAAATTTTAAGTACTTAATGCACATCCCTGATGTAGATTACGAATTTGAGGTTGAAAATCGAATCCAAAGATAGCGTTTTGCATTTCCTGAACCTTACTAGCTTTTTTATGGTTAAAAAGTAAAAATTTACCAGACCAAATGCAAATTTTTTTTTACGTAAATTTCGTAAATTTACCAAAAGTCCACCTATTGTAGCACTAGTGTAAATAAAAAAAGAAAATAATTACAGTCTCCAAATCAAGAGTCTCTCTGATGCGGGCTATTTCGCTTTTGGGCGCCCAGCACTCAGCTATAATACTCTTCTGGTCGTGGCTGAACATGTTCATTGTGTGATAAATAGCCTTCATTTTGTGAACTTGGGCAAACCAGGTCCTCAAATTTTGAGCCGCATTGACCAATATTGACTTTCTCAAGTTCAACGACTGGTCGAGCACAGTCTTGAGCTCGTCCAGTCTCATGGACACGCCGTTCAGCATCTCGCGTCTCTCCTTGAGCGTTTCCGGGCACGGATAAATGGTAGCCTTGAAACCATCGCATATTTTCTTGCATTTGTTCTTCAGCTGCTCGCCTTGGAAAAAAATGATGAACACTGTTTTGGCCTGGAAAGTGCTGGTGCTCACGTCCTCGACCAGTTCGGTCAAGTCGGCTGTTTTGAGGAACACATTGCCGCGGCAAAATCTCCACAACATCAGCTCAAATGCCGACACCTTATCCCGGTTCATGATTCCGGCCAAAAATCTTAAAAAATAAGAAAAAAAAAATTATTTTTGTCAAAATTTTATTTTTTTTTCAAAGCTCAATTTAGAAACAAAGTGATTGAGAGATTTAACAAAATTCTAACCCTAGGCGCAAAGAGGGCGCTATGTGAACATCGCTTACTAGAGGACCTTCCATGGACATTACTGTTTTGGACATGGTATCCTCTATTTCTGTCTGGTTATGCTACAAGATAATTTTTATAAAGATTTTGTATTTTCTAAGAAGTTATCACAAAATTTAAAGCCTTGAGAGACACAATTTGCAAATTTTTTCTCACCCGATCGCGAATGGAGATCGATTGCGTTCGCTCATCAAGAGTGTAACATGTTCGTCATCCGATTCGTATCCATATCTATCCGGTCTATTATAAATACTAAAGTTATCTGCCTTAAATTTTGTGATTAATTAACTAGCAGGGCTTTGGCAGCGGTTTCTTACTTCTTCAAAAAATTGCGTAGCCTTAACCAGTATGTGCTTGAGCTCGATTAGTTCCAGGTAGTTTTTGCGCAGCGCGTCCTTGTTGGTGTTCACTTCGACCAAGTCGTGTTCCAGCTGGTCAATTTTGGCCTTTTTTTAAAGAAATTAGTTAGTTAGTTTTGTGCCTGTGGTTGGATGCGTACAAAAAAATTTTTTTTATTTAAAGATTTATTAAAATTTGACATCACTTCTAGGGTAATCATGTCCTTGGGCTTGGGGGCATCGCAGGTCTCATCTGCTTCGTCCATTTCGATGCCTTCTTTCGCTGACTCTTTTTCTACATAACGCAGCTTGCGCTCGGTTTCTTCACATCGGCGCACTTCGTTCACAAATCTACGCTGAAAAGCGTTCACATTGGCGTTCAACTAAAATTTGGAGATAGAAAAAAATTGGCACTAAAACAAAAAAGCTGGAGTATACATCTTTAAACTGGACTAGGCCTAGCTCGCCGAGCTGTGACACGCATGAGTATGCCACTTCTGATTTGAAGTATATTTGGCATAGTTGCATTTCTTCGCCACGAAAAAGCGAACTCATTTTTTTTTCTCTAAACTAATTAAAATATTAAATGCATAGTTTGAAATTTTTTATGATTTAAATAAAAAAAAAAAAAGATAAAAATTTGTTCACGTCATAACTAGTTGCTATGAAAAAAATTTGGAAAATAAAGTTAAGTGTTTATGCAAACACGCTTGGTTTGTGGTTCCAAGCTAGTCGCAAGTGGGGCCGAGATCGCAGATTAAATCTCGGTTGAGTGGTTCCATTTGCTGACGAACGTCCCACACTTTCCAAATTAGAAAAAAAAAATGGCAAATAAAAAATTTGAAGCAACAAAAAATTGGATTTTATTTAAAATTTTTGTTAGATAAAATTTTTAGTCATAAGAAATATTCACGTGATTAAATGAGACCTGCAAATTTTATTTTTTTGCTAGGTATTGAATATTTTTTAGTCTTAAACGGTACTTTTGATGTGGAAATTTTGGACAAAATCCAGTCCAAATGCTTGGGTATAATTGTGTAAAAGGAAGGAGAATTTTTGTCACAGGAAACTGCATTTGCGGCTGGTTTTCTTATGCCAAAACTAGTCACACCATACAGATACCATCTGTTATCGAAATTGAACATCAGACCAGAGCCGGAATCACCGAAGCAAGCATTTGAGCTAGCTGTACCCAGACCGCAGTATAATTTCAAGTCTAAGCCTTGGCACAATGATGAATTAAAAAAATTCCACAATTTAATGCTAGTTTGTTTGAGACCATTTGAGTAAGCTGTCATTTCTCGCTTGCCATTGCTGCTGCCCCATCCTGTTAAGACCAAATTTTTTCCATAAACTAGACCTATGTCCATTAAATTTGGCAAACATACTGTCTGAACTTTTTTGGACAATTTGACTGAACGAGATAGCTTGAGCAAAGCAATGTCATTTTCTTTTAGATGATTGTTCTCGCGCAAATTGACAAGTAATACTTTTATTTGATTTTTAGCCTGTTTGGCCTCTGATAAAAAATGAGATCCCGGACTGACTGTCAATAGACCTCCTTTTGGTATAGACTTGATGCATCGAGCAGCTGTGAGCACGTGTTTTGTTGAAATCAATGTACCGCTGCAAACATAAAACATTTGGTTTTTGAATTGGTACATTATTGGAACCACCCATGGCCATGAATTTTTTATACTCGTGTCAGCATTTATTAATCGCGGATAGGAGTATAGATTTGGTTCGATTAATTGAATTCCGCATTGGACAAAATTATTGGAAATTTTAGAAAATTTAATACAATTTATAAACAGTATCAATTCGATAATTAGATGAGTAAAAAATAATATTTTTTTCAACATTATATTTTCGTCATTTTTGAACAAACTTTTCTTCATTTATGGTAAAAAATGAACTAATAAAAATGATATTTTAAAGTCCATTTTTAATAAATATTTTGCAGATAACGAACTGTCGAAGAGGTAAGCGATCTCTTAAGGTTGCCTCGTCTTTGATAACAGCTTTTGTTGATTCCAAAGCATTATTCGTACTTGGGAATCCATCAGCATACCCTTCATGCCAACCCACGTGGTACTCAGAAAGCCAATATTTATCACAATGATCGAACATATTGTTTATATTTAACACGTTTCTTGAAAACCATTTTGTTTTTAATAGATCGTAAACAGTTTCAAAATGTTCTATTAAAACTTTTGGTCTGTTCTCTTAAAAGATAATTATTTTTTTCTATTAGGAATATTATTTTTTCTTTAATCAAAAATATTTTTTCTAAAAAAAAAAATATAATAATAATAATAATAATAATAAGGCTATAGATAAAAGTTGACTAAAAGCCAGCCTCTAACGGAGTACAAGGATTTGTTGCACTATAGTAGCCTGTAAAATCAATTTTGTTAGCTTTTAAAAAATTGTCAAGTTTGTTTTTAAAACCATTTATAGTTTCTTGTTCAACCACTTCTCTTGGTAAAATATTCCAAACATTTGCTATCTGGTTTGCAAAAAAGTTGGTTCTTGGAATGCAGTTTCGAACTAGTTGTTTTTCAAATCCATAATTGTGACTTCTAGTACCGTAATGGTTAGATAACTTATTTAGAGGAAGATGCCATTCAATTTGATCTACATTTTTTACTATTTCAAATTGTTCAATTAGATCACCTCTTAATCTCCTCTCCTCGAGACTGGTGAGATTTAGTTTTACCAAACGATCGTGGTATTCGAGGTTTATTAACTCACCTATGATTTTAGTCGCTCCTCTTTGAACCCCTTCAATAATGTTAATATCTTTCTTAAAATATGGATTCCAAAATTGGACTGCATACTCTAAAAGAGGCCTTACTAAAGATATATAAAGTTTTTTAATTGTTAATTTATCGCAACATTTGAATGATTTTTTAATTATACTGAGTGCGTAATTTGCTTTTCTTGTTGCAACTGCAATGTGTGCCGAATTTTTTAAATCTTTACTAAAATTAACACCTAAATCTCGTTCTTGATGCGCCTCGGTTAGTTTATGACTATTTAAAGAATATTCAAAATTTTTACATTTATCTTCGTTAAAATCCATTAATCATTGTTTTGACCATTCATATAAACTATCTATATCTTCTTGTAAAATTGATGACTAATTACTTCTTTCCAAGAGGAACAAGCTTTGCCAAGTACCACTCTTTGTCTTCTGTCTGTCAAAAAAGCCTGAATCCATGCTATAAGCTTGTCATTCAATCCATAACAGCGTAACTTGTATATCAGCCTTTTATGAGGTACTTTATCAAAAGCCTTACAAAAGTCCAAATAAATAATATCGATTGCTTTTTTCACATTGATACTTTGCCTTAAAAAATCCAATGTTTCCAATAAATTTGTTACGCAACTTTTATTTGGAATGAAACAATCTTTAATAATATCTTTAATTACAGTCAATCCTCGATATAACGAACTACTTGGGCGGAAAATTCGGTATTCGTTATATCGAATTTCGTTATATAGAAATTCCCATATAAAATGATAGGGACCAAAAAATTTTTAAACCAAATTTTTTTGATAAAAAAATCTTAGATAAAAAATGCGAAATAAAACAAATAGTTAATTTTTTTGAAAAAAATCGGTAACAGATGGTTGCTCGGTAAAGCTACTTTCAATTATTAAATTTTCAATATTAAATAAAAAACTAATTACATAAGAATTATCATCTTTTTTGGTTAAAAAAAATTGTTTCAGTTCATTTATTCTATCAATCGCTTCTTTTGAGTTAATCACTTGTTTATTAGCATCTTGTTGCTCTTCAATTTCACTTTCTTGCTCTACTGGATTGTTTGTTGCTATTGAATCGAAGATTTCTGCCTCTGAGAGCATTCCGTGCGCAGCCAAGTTGACTTCTAGAGATATACATTTTCTCTTTTTGCAAACTTGTTTTTCATTCATTTTTATCAATTAGAAATTTTAGATAAACAATAATTAGTAATTGTCAAGTATTTATTTACTATTTTTTATTATCAAGGTCATAGTGAGTGAATCGAGCGAAATTTTAGAAATCAATATAAAATTTTATTGGTTAAAAATATGAAAAAATATTGTAATTTTGGAGTGAAAGATTGAATAATCTATTATAATTTTATTTATATCCAATTAAAAAAAAAGTAAAACGAAAATAAAATTCCGCTCAATTTACATTGAATTCACTCAAGATGTGTAAAATAACGAATGTCATTTTTTTAAAATTCGTTATATAAAGGTTTTTTTCTTAAGAAAAGTATAACTCATTTTTTTTTCTTAGTTCGTTATATTGCGATTTTGTTATAAAGAGGTTCGTTGTATCAAAGAAAATTAGCAATCTTTTTCCTTTATAAAAAATCGGTTCCTGGATTCATATTCGTAATATAGAGGAGTTCGTTATATGGGGGTTCGTTATACGGAGGATCGACTGTAATTCATTTTTTTACTACAAAAAATATAAGCCCTGAATAATTAATCAAATTTTGCTTTATATTTTATTTTAAAAATAAAAACTTTATTCATTGTCACAAAATTTAGTTCAAGGTCATTGAATGCATCTCACAAAGTCAAGTAAAAAAAAACATCAATCAATAAATAAATTTAATCAGTTAAAAAAATTAAGAAATAATAAAAAATTAATTTTTCTAATATTTCATTTTCTTAATTCTTGGTACTGCACCAAATGCATAAAAATAAAAGTGAAGTGCTTCCAATCCATTACACTTTCTATACCTCTATTGCACTATTCTCAACTAAGCCAGAATTAAGTCAATGCCTCATAAGTTTTAAACACCTCATACGTAGTGTTGGCAATCGATTATCAATAATCGATTCTATAATCGACTAATTTTTTTTAGTCAACTAAAAAATAATTTAATCATTAATAAATAATTTATCTCTAAATTAAAGCTAAATAAGCAAAAAATATTTTTCCGACTAATCATCAAATTTCCTCAATTTTTGCCCTGAAAAATCCGCCACAACTTCTGTTTTCGATTTCGATTCGGATTGAGATTCAAAATTTTAAGTCATTTTCCAATTTTGTATTCTGTCAGGATTTAATTTTAATAAAATTTTCAAAACAAAACTCATGTAATTATTCTTTAAATAGTTATTAATTAATTTTTTTATTAGCTTTTTACTGTAAATAAAATAAAATTAAAAACTTTTTCAAATATAACATAGATAAATTACCTGTTTTATGATGTGCTATTTAAACAAAATAATTTTGCTACTAGAGAAATGATAAGCCGCTTTTGAAATACTTCAACAACAGCAACTTTTAAATTTTTTGAAACCATTTTTCTTAAAGACTTTGGGTTGATTCTTTATAAATTTTTTTCACCATTTTGTGGTTATCAATCTTATTTAAATATTGTTAGACCTAAATTAGAATATTTGACTTCTTGATATATAATTTTCCATTAAATAAAGTAAAGCATTTCTACTATATTTTAACCAGAGTTGTTTAAAAGTCACAAGTCTCAACTCAAGTCTGGACTTTTTTTTTTTTTTTCAAAGTCCGACCAAAGACTTTAATTTTTTTTTAAATTTTCATTCAAAAGTCGAAGTCCAGGCTTTAAAATTTTGAATACTAAAGAAGAAATTTATGCTAAAATTGCAACAAAATTCTCATATATGGCAAATCTATTGCATTAGACAACCCAAGAGTATATAAATTTTTTGATATGAAGCCTGATCTAGCAAAATTAAAAAAAAAAATTCTCGACTTGGACTTTTTTTGGGACTTTTAAACAACTGTGATTTTAACTTTACTTTAGTAAGCTTATGTAAGCGTAGTAATTTTAAAAATTTCCATTATAATTTATATTAAACTTTAAACAAATTTGACTTGATTTAAGTAATAACCTAGAATTTTTAAAGTAATAACTAAAGAAAAAATTTCACATTAATTTTGATGAAGGAAACAATTTTTTTTCAAAAACAAATATTATTTATCTAATTTTATTCAACTTTTATTTTATTGACTTTGACTTGAGACTTATGACTTTTAAACAACTCTGCTCTAAAGGGCCATTTCAAGTTAAATAAATTATCAAAAAAAATATAAATTTTTAGAGAATTTTATTAAATTTGTTCTAGTAAACCGAATCTCTGATCCATCTGAGAAATTCTGGCACTTTGACATGAAAACTGGGCTCATTTGGTTGACAAATTGAGTTTCTGACTGATGCCAGTGACAAAACACCATAAGCATACCATCTTGACATCATGTTATCATAATACATTGCTGGAGTACCCGAATCACCATAACAAGAATTCGACTCTCTGCCATCATTTTTCAAATCAATCAAACAATAAAAATCATTGAACAAACTGCATCTGGTATCAATTGTGAGTGTTGTTTCGAACAAATCAGCTGTCTTTGTAGGATCTGACTTTTTTCCATTTGTGCTACCCCTAAAAGAACAAAATTTGAGAACAAAATTTTTAAATTTTCTACAAATTAGTACCATCCAGCCACAACAACCTCTTTGCCAAAAACCACTCGAGTGTCCACATTGGGAGGCAAGCAAATGGTCGAGACTTTAGATCGGTCAGATAAATCAATGCCACTTTCTAGTCTTAACAAAGCAATGTCTTTATTTTGGTCATTCAGAATAATGTCTGACACTTTTTTACTCAAGTTATTGATATACATTTTTTCATAGTTTGTGTGTCCGTAGCCAATTTTAAGCTGAGACAATTTTCTATCTTTAACACAATGGGCTGCAGTCAACACATACATATCGCTGATTAGTGTTCCACTGCAAAATCTAGTAAGCGATAAATCTGTTTCTGTGTAAATGTTGATCAGCCATGGATAAGCGCCCAGTGGAACACGGTCTCCATTGATTATTTTTTGACTGTTGTTAAAAAGGCGAGAAGAACTCGACCGTCCACAATAAGGATCCAAAATTAGTCTGGTATCACCAAATTTAAATGAGTATTGGAGAGAGTTTGGAATGAAAAAAACTATTAAAATTAAAATCTGCATTTTTTGATTTTTTTTTAAATTTTTACTAAAATTGAACGGTTATTTATATTCATAAGCCAAGGGCCTTTAAAAGATATTTGTATTCAAAAAGTTATGCTTGAGTTAATTTTAAGAACAGTTTTAATTCCAAAGCCATTAGACTAATTGAATTTGCTTGCATTGCCGTTTTTAAGCTCAAAATTTGGATTCTAAATTGGTTCATAAAGCTACATTCTTCAATAATTGAACCACTCAACCGAAAATTATTATCTTTAAAAAATTTAATTAAAGATTATTGGTTTTAAATTTAATTAATGGACTTTTTAAGTGAATGCAATTTTTTTCTCATAAAGAAAATATTTCCAAAAATAAAAATTATTTATGCTTACTATTTCCACGTTCAAATTTAAAAAAAAATTTTCTTTATATTCTTTATTTAAAATTTTCTCTATAATTTTCTTTAATTTTCTTTATTTTAATTTATTTAAATTATCAGAATTAAGTACCGTAATGCCGTGCGAATAAAGGCAGCATTAAACATGTGGCACTCGAAATTAAGTGCATGGTCTAAACATGTGTTTTTGAATTTTTCATGACCTAGGTTAAAGACCTGCATTAAAAGCCAAGCTCCTAAATTTAAATGCCGGTCTTATTATTAAATTTCTGTATTAAATGCTGCTTCTTTATTCGAAAATTTAAAAAAAAAAATTGAATATTTTTTAATCTTTTTAATAAAAAAAAAATCGATTTAGGCAATTTTATGATTTTTTTTTAGATTTCGATTTAATTTATAAAATAAATAAACAAAATTTCAATTTTTCTCAAGTTCAATTAATTCTTGTTTAAGTTTTTCGATTTTTTGTTGTTTTATGTTAAGATTAGTATCATCTCTTATTCTCTTTTCATTTTCGATCGTCTTTTTGATTAATACTTTTTTCACTTGTTTTACTTTTTTCACTTGTTTCATCACTTTGCAAAGATTTATATTTCATTATTACCTTAGTTTTAAACTCCATTGAGTATCTTTTAATGCATTGAACTAGAACGCACGGCATTACGGTAAAAGTAAAGACCCAAGTTTATTAACGAATAGCATAATAAAGTAATAAATAGTTAATTAAGTAATTACTTAAAACAAGATTAAATATATATATGGTTCACCTAACCACCACACACTCAAGTATGACCAACACATATTAAAATCCTTATGAGCACACAACCTTAGAAGCACACATTTGATTGTGTGTTATTAAGTTAAAAATAAATTTTACATAAAAATTACAAAATTTTTTTCTTGAAATAATAAAATATTTGTTTTTATATATTATATTTAAATATTTTTATTCTGACTTATTGACATTTGTAAGAGTTTAAATATGAATTTCTCAGCAAATTATTTAATAACTTCTAGTTATTTCAAAATATAATTTTTAATTTTCTTTTGACTTATTTATCCTTTTTTTGTTTTATTTATTTTTAATTTAGTTTTATCTTATTTACCCAGTCAACAAAATTTTGAAGAATTTTTATGGGTTCTTTAAAGGTTTTTATGAAGGATTTGGATTTATAGAGGGTTTTAGACTAATTATCTTTATATAATCTATTTAATTTTATTTTAATTTGATTTATATTCTGAAGGAGCATTAGCTCGGTACAAATAAAAAAATAAATAAATATAATAAATATTAAACCAAAAAAAAATTTTCGAAAAATTGTTTGTTATTCTTTTGTACAGTATTGTATTTTTTTTAACTTAATAACACACAATCAAATGTGTGCTTCTAAAGTTGTGTGCCCATAAGGATTTAAATGTGTGATATTCAAGCTCGAGTGTGTGGAGACACAATATTCCCATTTACATTAAACTTTTCAACAAAATGATGTATAAAATTTAAAAAATTTTTCAGGGTAAATATTTTGCATACTTATTGAAGTGTCTGGCTTTTAAAATATTTTTTCTGCATTAAAGACAGTTTGACACTTATTTTTATGATCAAAAGATTAATTTATAAATGATCCCAAATAATAGTTGTGTCACATATCAGCTACTAATTTTTGTATTTAGGATATGTTTGTTCTTTTATCTTTGGAGCATTTGATTTTTGTTCTTTTTTAATAAGGACACAAATCAAATGCTCCAAAGTTTTCTCGATTTCTAAAACAAAAAATACAAAGCTAACAAAAAAATGTTTCTTTTAGAATGAATTCAGAATGTCTTAGCAAGGACTTGAAAAAATTAAGTGATCTTAAGAATCAAACTTGGTATAAGCTTATGAGATTCAAGAATTTAAAATATTTTACTCAACACAAATAAGTTAGAAAAAATAGTTCAAATTTATTCAAAAAAGCTCTATGGAAATATGAACAAGATTAGCGTTTAAAGAAAAAAAAAGTCAATACATTCATAAATTGACAATTGAAATTGAAAACGGGAATTAAATGGATCCAAGATGTCTTAATGTGACGGAAACAGAGTTACTTGCTGATTCTTTGTCGGACTGGAGAGAAGTCATAAGTGGCGTTCCTTAAGAATCAGTATCGGGGCCTATTTTCTGTATAAAGGATCTTTAAAAAATCTTTAAATGTCCGTGTTGGTCATGTGCTAATGATCTTAAAATAATTTGTGTGAGAATTCATGAATCCGCAATTTGAAAATAACAGTTGACTGAAAAATGGTCGACGGAGCTTTACTTTCCAAATTCAAGGTAATGAACTTAGCTAAAAAAGAACCAAAATCCATTTATTATACAGTATGTTGCAAAAGTATAGAAATTCTGATAATCAAAAAGATTAAACAATTATATCAATCTTTTTTCACACTTTTATGATTAATTCTTACATACAGTACTGCTACGAAAAACTGTTTTTACGTAATTTCACGTAAAATTACGTAAAATAATAATAAAAATAAAAAATAAATTAATTAATTGTTATTTATTAATAGAAATAATGCAGAGAAAAATTTTGCATAAACATTAAGAGGGTCTTGCCTAAAATATGAACTTTATGTTCACCAAATTTCTGTTCACAAATTTTGTGACCAAAGTAAATTTAAAAAAAAAATTTAATTTTTCGTGAACTAATTTTTTTTATGTGAACATTAATTTAAATGTTAATTTTGATAAAAAAAATAAAATAAATTGTCAAAAATTATTTTTTAATTTTTATGTTTTTTTGCTATATGCAATTTTACTCCTTTAATATTTTTCATTAATTCTCCACAAACCTCACATGGCACAGGATTAGCATGTTTGCTTAGTGCTTTTTTTACTACATTCAAAGTCTCTTGTGAAGTTGATATTGCAGCCATAGCTCAGGTGTATCTCAGAGATTTCTTTGAAAATTTTTAAATCAATATTTTCAGTCATTATTTTTAATTTCTTTGTAAAATTAATCTTTTGGGATATCAAAGTTGATACATTAGCTTTTTGATTTCATTTTTTTTTTAATGAAGCAATTAAATTTTTTAGCTTAATAAAAAAAATAGTGGCAAATTTCAACAAGCATAACAAAGTAAAGATTCTTGATTTTGTCTTAAATTTAAATTAAAAATTTGATGAACATTTGTTATTTTATGTGAACTACTTTGGTCACAAAATTTGTGAACAGAAATTTGGTGAATATAAAGGGCATTTTGAAGTTTATGATCAAATGATCAAATGTTCAATTAAAAAGTAAGCATAATAATTTCTAAAATTAACGAAATAATTTTTTTTTTATTGGTAATGATTTAACATATTATGCTACAGTCTCAAAAAATTATTTTAAGTTGATCATAAAATAGATGGATTAATAATCGATTTTTAGAATTTAAAAGAGTACAAAATCCGAAAGACAAAAAACTTAACTTCACAAAGATAATAAGATTAAAAAACCAAATAATATTTTATGTTAAGAAAAAAATTAATTTATTTGCATTATTAACTTTACTAAAAAATCAAAAATAATCGATCATTTTAGTTAATTTTGAACATGCTATTAATTTAAAATTTTTTTTTTTTTTGAAATTTTAAATTAACTATGTTAATCAATGTTACATCAAGAATTTTATAAAATTCTACCTAAATCTTCAGGAAATTTATTATTAAATATAAAATGAGCAATTTGATATTAAGTTTTGATCATAAACTTCAACATGCCAATATAAAGTTCACATTTTAAGCAAGATACTCATGGTTACATTTTTTGGTGAACTTCTGTTCACATCTTTTTGGGCATCAAAAATTGATTTTAAACTTCAACTTGCCTTCAAGATTTTCCATTTTTTTATATTACATAATAAAGAATTTAAATATTTTAAATATTATAAATATTTTATTCTTTATGAAAATAGTTTAAAAAAAAATTTTTAAATAGTATTTGTTAAAAGCAACACAAATTTAAATTATTTGAATTGTTTTCATATTTCGAAATAAGTTATTTTAATAAAAGAATTTCTACAAATTTTTTCTAATAAATTTAAAAAATTGATTTTTTTAGTAATCGTTTGTATAAATTGATATTAAAATATTTTGACTGCCCTTTTGGTTGTCTGCAAAACAATATTTTCACCTTCATTTTCTGTTTCCTTCCTTTCTTTAAACTATTTCTAGACATTTCTCAGCTCATTATTACAACTAACTATAACTGCTATTTTTGTATAAAAAATTAAATTATTTATTAAAAATGTATAAATTTAAATTTTATTTTGAATATATCAAATGTTAATCGATCTTTTAAGGACAGGGGCACTAGCCTGTTGATTTAGCTTGAAACTTGAATCAATTTTGTTAATCAATTAATTGGTTTACTTGTTCAGGTGTTTTACAGTTGAGTTAGTAGACACAGAAGAAACTGTATGTTTTTATTATTAGCTAATATCTGAATTATTATTATTATTATTTAGAAAAGTTTAAGGAAGATTTCTCCCTGATAAATAGAATATAGTTAATTGAGTTTTGAGCTCTAAAAAAATAAAATTAAAATTAAATAAATTAAATTCAAGTAAACATTCGAATAAAAAAATGAAAGAGTTGTAGATAAAAAATAATATAAATATAAAAATAAAATTATTTGAAGCTAATATCTGAAAATCTTTTTATATTTTTTGAATACGTTTATTTTTACGCAAGTTACCTGAGAATAAATAGAAAATTGAAACTTAAAATTGCGTTTACGTTTCACAAAAAATGTATTCTTTTTTACTTAATTAAATAAAAAACAAAAAAAAGAGCAATTATTACATTTCCAAATTTTCTTGATTGGTACATAAGTTCGATTTACATATTTTAAATGGAAAAAAAAATACAAGAACCACAAGTAAAATCTAGAATCATAATTAGCAGAGCAAAATGTTACATTATCTTTAATTATTTAAAAAAGACTCTAAGGTGCTTTCTAACATAAGTAATCAATGAAAACTCGTAGAAAGTCGTCTAACGTTTCGAAAATTTGGTCTCGGAAAATTTGGGAGGTCATGTAAAAGATAAGTTAAGTAAGCAAATGGACAAATGATGATAAACGTCTTTATTTAAATAAATATTTGCTCTTTTCCCAAGCTTATGAAAACTGCCCATAAAAAAATATATATTTATTATTATTAAAAACGTTCGTAATTTAAAAAAATGCTTTTAATGTTACTTAAAAAATAAGAAAGAAAAAAAGGGAATATTTACAAAAACTAAAATAAAAAAGAGAAAGAATTATATAAAATTTAAGCAATTTTTCTTTTAGGTATTTCTTCCTTTTACTGCTACATTTTTTGATTACAAAGTTTGGTTTCGGAAAATTGGGGAGATCATGTTAAAGATAAGTTAAGTAAGTATATGGACAAATTTGTGAGTACAGTTTATATATAGCTGAACAGAAAAGTTAGGCTTCAGTACTATTTTGAATAGCTTCATCTTTTATCATTATCTGTTTGATTTGTTTTTTTTTAATCAAAATTGACATATCCGTGAAAATACAGATTTTTCAGGTAAAATTTAAAAAAAATTTTATTTTCATGTATCTTACCAGAAAATAAGTGCACTCTTCCTCTTAATTGGAAAGTTTTTCTAAAAGTTATTTTAGGGTATTTTAACAGACTCAATTTCATGTCTTTTCTTCTGTATTTTTAGCTGAACAATTAGATTTAATTATTTGGACCGACGAATTAGAAAAAAAAATTAATTTTCATCATCAAAAACCTTTTCTTTAGTTTTTTTGGATTTAAGTGGGATGTTACAAAAAATTCTTAATTCAAAAATTTTTTAAATAATAAAATTTGAACATAAAGGATAGATATTACATATACTAATCAATAATTGATTTGTAAAACTATTTAGATGAATTTTTTATTTAAAAAATTAAAAAAATTAAGATGGTTGTTATTAGCATGTTTTTTTTATTTAGTTTTAATAATTAAAAATGGTCATTCAAATAATCATACTTCTGAATCTGAAGAAAATAATATTTTTCTTGAAACAATATCAAAATACAAAAATTATCGGCATAAAATGCCATTTATTTATAAAAATATTAATTATTCGAATAATAATTCTCTATTGTTTTCTGTTATTAATAAGATTTTGTTTATAAACAGAGCATGTTTGTTCGATATTAAAGTCTTGAGTAATATGAAAGGCAGATATCCTAATCAGAATAAATTAAAAGATTTGTTGGAAATCCAGGATTTAAATAGACCATTTATTTTGTCCATGGCAATTGAAATTAAATTTATGTCAAATTTTTTCAAAGTAAAAAGGAAAAGTAGTTTAAAACTAATCTATTTGTTTATATAATTTTAGGAACTGGCATCGTCCAACTTGCCTTGCAACATTGTTCCAACACAAAATCATGATCTCAATGTTACAATTCCAGCAAGCATATATATTGTGTGTGGACATTTTATCTACCAAATTTCAGTCATGTATCCTCGAGGTGACTTTTACTGGATACCTAGGGACGATTTTGTTATAAAAAAGCTTTCAAAATCATTAGGGGACTATAACAGAGCTTTTGAAAAGTAATTATTTCAAAAAAATTTTTTTATTTTTTATTAAATTTGAAAATTTACTTTTTGAAAAATTATCAAAGTAAATTTTCGCGAATTAATTAAAAATTTATTTTTTCAAATTTCATCAAATTCAAATTTGATCATAAAATTTTTATTTTTGCAATTAAATTTCATAGGAGATTTTTAAATTTTTGTAACATTTCAAAGCTTTATTTAAAATTTTTGAAAATAAAGCTTTTTAAATGTAACAAGAAATGCATTGAAATTTAATTACGCGTTTAAAATGCTTTGATCAAATTTAAAAAATTATATTTTTTTTGCCCTTTTTATCTTGAATTAAAATTAAAGAAACTATATATCTATGTTTTATATTTATTTATATAACTTTGTCTTTTAATATATCTGTCAATTAACTTTGATTTTTGAATAAGATTTATCTTTGATACATGCTTGTCAATAATTTGGTAAAATCGTAAAATAATGATAAATACCGTAAATTTTCCATAATTATTGAAAAGTAGGGACCACTTTTTTTTATTTTTTGAATTTTTGAAGCCAAAATTAAATATAATAAGCTTGAAACTAATTTTATAAAATCATAAATTTCATTATCTTAATTGTTAGAATTGAATATCAAATTAGTCAAATGTTTTTTTATAGTAAACTCAATAAATTTTTGTTAAATAATAAATTTTCTAATTACCGTAATGCCTTGCCCCCTAATAAGGCATTTATTTTCAGAATTCTGGATTTTAATGCTGCATTTAACGGCATCTTGAAGTTGATGATCAATTCAAAATATCATTTCAATTCAAAAAGTTTGTCTTTAGATATTAAACTTAATCTTTGATTTTATTTAAATAATTCTAATGTAACATGATTTACATGCAATGTAGATTTAGAAAATAAAAAAAAATTGAAAAAACCTTTTCTCAGTCCATTGATAAAATCGATTTTCAATTTAGTTAGCTGATTTTTTGTAAAGTTGTATTTTCATTTTATTACTAATTTGGAATTTTTTATTTGAATTTTTCTTAAAATTTAATTGTGAATGCTAACACAAATACTTTTGAAATAAAAAATCTTAAAAAACTTTACAAAAAATCAGTTAATACATTTAAATGCTAAAATCGATTATCAATGGACTGAGAAAATGTTTTTTCAATTTTTTTTTTATTTTCTAAATCTACATTGCATGTAAATCATGTTACATTAGAATTATTTAAATAAAATCAAAGATTAAGTTTAATATCTAAAGACAAACTTTTTGAATTGAAATGATACTTTGAATTGATCATCAACTTCAAGATGCCCATTTAACCCACTTTTTTTTCCAGATACGCTGCGACTAAAAATGCTGCAGTTAATGTCAAAATTTTGGTATAAATGCCGCATTAAATATGTATAAAATAATAAAAATATATTTTTCTATTTTTTCAATTGTTTCAAAATTTGGGGGCAAGGCATTACGGTACTTATTTTTTAAATTTTTTTAACCACATCCAAAAAACAGTTTTTATAAATCCAAACTTTTAAATCCCGACCGTAAGAATAAAAAACAAATAAAAAAAAATAACAAGAATCTAAAAAAAAAAAAATTTTTTTCAATTAAAATGAATAATAAATGAATTTAATTTTATAATGTAGATATAAATGGAAAAAATTATTTGTAAATTAAAATTATGAATTTCATTCACTAAAAAAAATTGTTCAGTCTATTTTTATTTTTCAGATTTAAAGAAAAAAAACTTAACCTTTGTGAATTAAACTATTTCTTAGATTTATTATATTTCTATGTATAACATCGCCAAGTCTGGCGTAATTTTTTTGAATAAATTAAATTAAAAATTGAATTAAATAAATGGCTTTTCAAGTATGCAGATTAATATTTTCAAGTCAAATTTAGAAAATTCATATTGTGCGGTAGTTTCGCTACTCGGGAACTATAAATTGTGTTAAATATATTTAAAAAATATCCATTTTTTAATATTTTTTTTTATAAATATATTTTGTTTATTTAAAGCGATATTTAATTAAATTTTTTTATGTCCTCATTAATCAATTATTTTCCTTTTCTTTTAAAGTTTTATTTATTTCTTAAATATTTAGATTCGAAACAATAGTCGTTGAATACGGATCAGAGAATGTGATTATTCCATTAAATATTGATTTTTTCTTGAATGAGTATAAGCGATCAAAATTTATAGAGTGTAAATCAAGATCTAGTTATATCAACTTTAATAAATTAACTTATGATGTCAAAGACATTGTATTTGATTACCGGTTGGGTCATTTAAAACGCTTGTTTCAGTTAAATCAAATAGAATATTGGCTGACTGGAAAAACTCTTTTGAATTGGTATCGTGAATGTGGTTTATCCAATTGTAAAAGAACCTTTATAGGCCTTGATTCAAAACAATTAAATTTGAAAAATCGAGATAATTTTTTTAGAATTGACTTGAAAATAAATATAAATAACAAAAAGTTTGAATCGATTATTGGAGAAGAAAATATGTTTCATTTTTATTTAACATCCGAAATTAATCGAACCCATATGAATTTTGAACATTTTATAAACGGAAAAGTTGAAAGAAAAATAATCAGAAAAATAAATCAAATGTGCTCTGCAGAAATCCTTGAAAAAAAATACACCATTCCATGTAATCCAGAATCAGTCTTAATAGAAATTTTTGATGGTGTTAAATAAATATATTTCTGATAAATTAAAAAAGAAAATATTAGTATAAAATTTTTTCTTATATTGTAAAAAAAGAATAAAATTGATTGAAGACGTAAATTTATAAATTTTATTGAATTTATTTAGTTTTTAATATTCAACCTTTCTATTATCTCGTTGAAAATATCTTAAAAACACCAATTGAAAAATTTTATCCTATAAATATTTTTATCGGATTAAAAATATTTCATTTATTTAACTTAATTTAAACGAACTTAATCGAAATAAAAAAATAAATTAATTAAAAATCTCCAATCTATTTCGAATAGTTCTCATCTTAAACCTTAAACAAAAAATGAAAATTTCCTAATCTCATTTACACCATACTGCTATTAAATTTTATGCCAAATTTTATGGCAAAACGATATCAACCATTTACATTTAGTATACATGGTTCTGAGGTAAAATTACGCAATTTTACGTTAATTTACGTAACATTCCGAAAAATTACAAAATTATACCGTATTTTACATAAAAAATAGTAAAACTTAAAAGGCCACAAAAAGATCATTTTTACGTTTTTTGGAAAAAGTTATTTAAAAACTTAGACAGTTGATGCAATCATTTATGATGTAAAATTTTTAATTCAAAGAATTTTTTTTTGTAATAATTTGAAATAAAATAAAGTTTTCAATTTTTTTACGTTTTTTACTTTTCTAACGATTTTTACCTTAAAGAATAGTTTGTACGTAATTTTACGTAAAATTTGGTAAATTATTTTTTGATGCATTGACAAGTCGTATTCTTTTTTTTCATATTTTTTTGGAAATTTTATTAAAAATGTAAATAATGATCTTTTTGTGGCGTTTTTGGCTTTATCAATTTTTACGTAAAATACGGTAAAATTACGTAATTTTACCTCAGATTCATTTATCGTAGAAGCTCTGTGAAAAAAAAGTTTTTAATCCTATTTTTTTTATAAATAAATTAAAAATTTAACATCAAGAAATTAATTTTTGAAAAAAGTTTTTTTTAGATTTTTTAAATTTTATTCCCTAAGCAATCATTTTGAATTATATTAGACTTGTTTGGACTTCTATTTTATAAATTTCGAAACTTGAACTTATATATATTTTTTCGAACAAGTCTTGATTTTAACTTGTGATTTTTTAAAACCTTTTTAAAATGGCATCTTGAATTTGAAGATTTATTCAAAGAGTTTTTCTTTAAATATTAAAATTAATCTTTAGAATTTATTTGAATAATTTTATTGAAAAATGCTTTACATGTTATGAAGATTAAAAATATTGAATATGTTATTGAATAATGTTATGAAGATTAAAAAAAATATTTTCTAAATCAATTGATAAAATCGATTTTTAAATTTAAATTTTTAAAAATTGACTTTTTTTAGAGTTTATTTTGGAATTTTTTATTTCAAAAGTATTTGTATTTAGCACTCAAAATTAAAATAAAATTTCAAATATTAAAATTCCAAATAAGTGATAATTTGAAAATATCGATCTTTTCTACAAATAATTTAGAAATAAATTTTGTTTTTATTTTTTTCATCTACATAACATGTAAAGCATTTTAAATTTAAATTATTTAAATAAATTTAAAGATTAATTTTAGTATCAAATGATAAACTCTTTGAATTGAAATGATATATTGATTTGATCATCAACTTTAAGATGCCTTTAAAATCTTGATTTCTTATATTTCTAATAAAACACTTTAATTACCTTAAAAAAGGCAATCCCAGTTAAGGTCCTTTCCTTGAAAAGCTTCTTTGTGTTCCTTAACTTAACTGGAGTGCCTTTTTTAAGGTAATTATAGTGTTTTATTAGAGATATAATATAAGAAATCAAGATTTTTATGTATTTGAATTTTTTTGAAAAATTATGTTATATTTTGTGAAAATTTTAAGACTTTTTATTAAAAAAAATTCGCATTAATATTTTGAGTCTTTCGTTAAAAAACTTTGTTAACAAAAAACTAGTGAAAGAATTGTTTTGAAAATAAAAAAAAAACTGATTGATATTTAATAATTCAAGTTTTCGATTGTGAGATCAAAGTGTAATACTTAATTTTACCAAGTTTCAAATTATAAGTGTAAATTGTAAGTGTAGCAATTGCACTCACACTTAACATTTGATTTTTTGCTTTTTATGAATTTTTTTTTTCTAAAAGTTATCAGCATTTAAATGTTTTTTTGCAAATCGAAAAAAAAAAAAAAGAATTTTTAAAATTTAGCTTTCTAGAGTACCTAACTTCCTTAATTCATTATCAACTTCAAGATTCAGGTTCTCAAATAAAGCTAATTAACTAAATTTTTATAATCTTTTTACAGATTTAAAAAAAATTAATTATTAAAAAAGTTTTGGTCTTTTTTAGTTTTTTGTGCGTTTTTGAAACAAATTCTTTAAAAACATTTAAATTTTTGAAAAATAAAATTTGAGCAAAATTTTTACTTTTTATTTTTTGTATTAAAATTGAAATATAAATCAATTGCATATTTTACATTTATGTGTATAATTGATTGGATAGAAAAAAAATGATCCATCATTTTTTATCACTGGAGCTGCCCAGCAGTTTTTTTTCACACCCCAAAATGTTTCTAAATCATTAACAATTGATTTTTTCACTCCATAAAAATTTTCTAAATTTAATTTTATGCACATATCACACAAAGTGTTATATTTTGTATTTGTTTTTTTTATATACTTTTTCCATTTAAAATATGAATTGTAAGCTGTTGAATTCGACTCAAGATAAATGAGATAATTAACCAATTCTTTTGGTGTCTTAAAGTCCAAAGCATTGATATAAGCTGATCGAGGAATTAATTGATCATATGGACCATATCCGAAAACAACTGGAACTATATCAAACAGGACTGTATCAAGTAATTTTTCTGTAATATAATCTTTGCACATGCTGTTTTCAAATGCTAACAAAAATCGGTAATCTTTACTTAATTTTTGCCGGCATAAATTACTCGAAAATCGGTCTTCTCCAGAAATATTACAGCTTTTACCACAACCACCATAGACATCAATTCTGTTTGAGTGTTTCTGCATTTCTTTTACATACTCAGTTCTTCTAGAAAAAGCTCTACAATTCGTAGCCAAATAAAAAGCTAATTTTGTTTTATTTATTGAGAAATCTTGATTTTCGTTGAATTTTAAATTTCGTTCCCATTTAAATTCTATGTTGCTGTAATAATAAGGAGAAAAATCCGAGTTAAGATTATACGTGGCAGTTAAATTGAACAAACCATTATATTTCGGGTGAAATTGATAGGAATGAATTGGTGATTCAATTATAAAAAAAACCATACGAGTCTTTTCTGGTCTGTTTGTAGGCAGATATGAGAATTTTGATCTCATGTGAACTATAACTAAATCACTTTCAGATAGACGCGATTTGTTTTTAGTAATTTCACAATTTGTGACTGGACAATTGCGCTTTACAAAAGGTTCAAATTTTCCAATGCCATACTGATAATCTTTCCACGGACCTAAATCATTCCATAGTAAAATAACTTTAGGCTTAAAGTTGGCTTTATTAAGGCATTGAAAATTAATTGATGAATTGAAAAAAGAAGGAATTATTTTTGGATAAAATTCATTGTCAATTTGAATGAAATATTGTTTTGAGTTTTTTTTTAATGGATCACAAAAATAATGTTTATTAGAATTATTAAATATCAAAAAATAATTTAAAGCTAAATAGAATATCGATAGGATAACGGTGAAAAAAAATATAAATTTTAATTTGAGCACCATTTAGATGATAATGCCAAAAATAGTAAAAATCTTAAAAAATTTCGTTTTTATTTATTGTACGCGCAAGAAATTTTATTCAAATATTTTTAATTCAAAATATTTAAATTTTCATTGAAAAAAAATTTTGATTTTTTAGAAAGAATTTTTTTAATAAACACTTTTATGGTTCATCTATTATAATTATAATTTTGATAAATCCATATTTGAAAAAATTTTCAGAATCTAATATACTTATGTAACAAATGAAATAGAATTGAAAAAGAGTTTTTTTTTATCTAGGTGCAAAAAGCTCGGATCATTAGATCTGAAAATTTCACAAAAATTCAACGAGTCAGATTTACATATATAAATGCGTCAGCTTAAGTTTTAGATGGAATCATATGAAAAAGATCAATTTAACACTTTGACTTATCTAAGAATGCAAATATGGAAGAAGAGTGACAGACGCTCATGCAAATTAAATAACCTTTGTTTCACCTACTGCGGAAATCTGCAAAATTTGTGTAAATTAATTAGGTTATATTTTCAATGCTATAAAATAGGAAACTAATTTGCAGAATTGGCACAGATTTTTCAGATTTCTGCAGCTACAGTGCTTTTATAAAAGGTCCAGAATCGACTAATTTTACGTAATCTTAAAAAATTTGGTAAATAAATTTTTTTGTAAATATACAGTGGTGATTTGATAACAGTATTTTACGAAAAATTACGTAAAATACCGTAAATTAACCAAATTTTAGCACATTATACGTAAATTAACGTAAAATCCGAAAAGTGAAAAAGAGGTATTTTACGAAAAATTACGTAAATTTTCAGGATTTTGAGATAATTTTTGGTAAAATTTGGTAAAATTAAAAACGGCCAATTCAAAATTCAAAATTTTTTGAAACAATGTCTTTTCCAAAAATCGAAAATTTAAGAAAGTATTTTTTTTATAAATTGGTCAAAAAAATAGTTATTTTTAAAGGCATCTTGAAGTTTTGGATCAAAAAAATCAGATCAAAAAGTAATTTTTTTATAACTTTTGAATGGTATTTGATTAAATCTCTCTGAAAAATGCTAAATAATGCAAAATACATGCTGAATATTAGAATAGGCTCTGCAAAAACTCTGCAATTTTGCAGGAAAATGCATGTCATTAAAAAGTATTTAATTCAACTGCGCAATTTAATTGCAGAGACTTTTCTAATAATCAGCATGTATTTTGTATTATTTAGCATTTTTCAGAGAGATTTAATCAAATACCATTCAAAAGTTATAAAAAAATTACTTTTTGATCTGATTTTTTTGATCCAAAACTTCAAGATGCCTTTTTAAATTGTTATAAAAAAAAATTTCTTAAATTTTTGATTTTTGGAAAAAATTTTGAATTTTGAATTGGCAGTTTTTAATTTTGCCAAATTTTACCAAAATTATCTCAATAAAATCCTGAAAATTTACGTAATTTTTCGTAAAATACTGTTATAAAAGAAAAAAAAATTTTTTCAAATTTTGGAAAAACAGTCAATTTTTTAAAATTTTTTCAATAGTTGTAAATGTTTTTTGTCTTTGTATTGGAAGTTAAGTACAAAAATTACAGCACAAAATGTAAAAACGATATAAATTTTTTTTAATTGCACAAAAATGGTTCTGCAAACTGCACAGTATTGATCAGATTTTTACAACTGAATTCTATTCTGCAAAATCTCTCCAATTTGTTGCATATTTTAATCTTCACGGAGAGTCGGGTGATTAATAAAGATAAATTCCTCTAAAAAAAGTGGCACATTTGAAAGCGTAGGAATTTAGCATTTAGAATTTAATTCAAGATCGACTTGTAATGTTTTTTAATTTTTAAAAAAATGATTTTCAAATTTTAGAATTTTAGGATATATCTTTGGACCTCACACAATTAACCGCCGGAAGTAAAGAGGTGGCTAAAAAAACTCATGGAAATTGGGCGACTATTTTGAGGTTTTCGAACAAAATGGGATTCTAAATATTCAAAATTTCCAATTGCTGATAGAATATTCGAATGAATATCCATTCAAATAACATAAGCTCCTAAAAAATTAATTGTTTAAAAATTTGAAACTTTTTGATATTAAAAAAAATTAACCTGAATTAGGATCTATTAAATTATATGAGTGGTTTACAATCTTGTGTTTAAAAATTTTTATTTCTTTGATTTTATTGTATGAGCTCCAACAGTCAGAGTAGGCCTCTCTGTTCGGAACTTTTAACATGAAACACTTATTGTTTTTCATTTCGCTCAACCAAATACCCACACTTGAAATCTCTTCAAATCTTTTCCTCTATTATATTTGACACGTGCATAAAGACTCTCGTCTATTTCGACTATTTTGCCATCTCCTCCAAGTAATAAATTATTTTTATCTATGCTTAAACTTGCTATCTGTCTTAATCGATAGAATATACTAGACGTAATTTTTACAATTAAGATTTAGATATTGTTTAACTCGATAAATTAGAAATATCGATAAATTAGGTATCGATATTGATTTTTTTTTAAAAAACTTATAGATTGCATTCTAATCTATCAGTCGAATATGAATATTTTTAAGTTATACTGATATTTTATCGATGAAGTAGAAAACTTTCGATATTTAATCGATAGAGGAAAATATTTTCGATCAAATATTGAAATGAAATATTAATATCAATATTTTATTGAAAATATCTTACTTAATCGATTAAATATCGAGATTAACCGATTAAATAATTCAATATGTAGTATATCTAAAATTTTAAAATTTTTGAATTTTGAGATTATCGATTTAGGTAATGAATAATAAATTTTAGAACCATGGTTAATTGAAGAATAGTTTTTTTTCAAAATTAAATTTAATAAATTTTTCAAATAAAAAGTCACTTTTTTTTCAATTGTTTCTTAAAAAAATAGAATAAATGAAATTCAAGAACATGCATTAGAAATAAAACATTGAATATATATATTATTTATTTGTGTAAATCATTTTTTAAAATTCAAAAGAAGAGTGAATATTTTTTGTTTTAAAAATTTTTTAAAAATTATGTAAAAATTAGATTGGAATCTTTCAACTATCTTTTAAAAAACTTAAAACAAAAACTCGATTTTAGATTTTAAGTTTAAAAAATTTAATTTTTTATTTAAATTTTTTATGAGTTAAAATTATCGAAATTATTTGATATTTTAATTTAATATCGATAAAATATTGATAAAAATTTTTCGTATCGATATAATATTGATATTTATATTTAAAATCGGCAATTTATCGATATTATAAAATTACTTTAATATTTTATCGATAATAATTTATCATATCCATAAATTATCGAATTTTTTTTTTTTTTTTTTTTGAATATCGATATTATTAGAGAATGTTTTTAAATAATATCGAGTGTCGATATACATCGATATTATGCACTACTTTTCAGCCCCATGTTAGGAAAGTGTTCACGAAATTTTTATATATTGAAAAGTTGGAAAAAGAAAAAAATATTGAGTTTCTGCTTTAAATTATAAACTGAAATTGTCAATTAACCAGAAGAAAAAATAAAAAAAAAGATTGAGTTAGTCGATTTTATCAAAAATAGTTAGAAAGCGGTTAGTTGTTGTGCTTCTTGCGCTATATTAGTATATGCTTAATAGCGCACGCTATATGATGAGAGTTTTACCTGAAAAAGGATGTTGAATAATAATCCAAAAGCATTTTGCATCAAAAAAAATTTCTAATATTAATATATAAATAAAACTCTATCTGTTTTGAATTTTGAAAACATAAAATTATTTTAAAAATGACCAAATGCTCTACAAATATTAAAATAATTCATAATTTTTTATTCATTTTTTTCGAGTATTTATTTTGTGATCATAGCTAAAAAAATTATCAAATATTAGTTTTAAATAATACAAAGAAATTTTGGTGATTTTATTGTTCATCTGAAAGATTGTTGATTGATTAACATCTTAAATTCTAGTTAAGAAAAATTAATTTAGAATCAAGCAACAAAATTTAGTTATTTTGACTATTCTTTGCTAGAAAAAAATGGTAAAAAGTCAAATAAAAATTAAAAAATCCATCATTAAAAGAATTTTTATTGGGTTTTCATATACGTAGATTAATATTTTGTCCGAAAAACTTAACATCTCCATCATATTAGGCATATTTCATTTGATTTTTAAATTAAAAAAAGTTTTTGATTTTTTAACAGTTTTTGTTTCTTAAAAAGTGAAGGAAGCCAAGTTTTCCAATCTTAGATATTTTAATATGTTATTAGCGGCCTAAAATAAGATAAAAAAGTGTGTCTCAGAAAATTTTTGTCTTAACGTCTTATCGCACCTGACGCTCTGGAAGAGAAAAATTATTTTTTTTTGGATTATTCTTAATTTTTTGATAAAAAGAAAAAGTGATATAAAAAAACTGCATAGCATTTTCGAAATCCTGAGAGAATTTTATGCTAGAAACATTTTTTTCAGGAAAAAAAAATTATTTGTAGCAACTTTTCTATCCTAAAACAAAAATTCCACCATCTATAATAGGTTCAAACTTTGAGTGGCCTTACAATATGAAAAAATTAAATAATTAGTAATATTTCACATATAATATTAATCAGCGCATCGAGTTCTATTAGAAAATGCCAAAAAAAAATTTGGATGAATATTCATCCATATTTTAGTTTAAACTGCTGAGTTTTTTTTTTCTAACTGCCCCGTATTATTAGGCTTTTATTTTTCCATTGTATTTATAGTTTAAAAAAATTAAAATGAATTAACACATTAAAATTCTGCTAACAAACTAAAATCACTGATAACAATATCTCCATTTCAGTCTCAAAATATATTGATCTCTAAAAACACTCCAAAGTTTTTATTTGACAGATACTAGTGTTGGGAACCGTACAAACGGCCATTGATGCGGCCAAAAATTTACGAACAAGACCGCCTAGACGGACGGTTATAAAGGCGGACGGCCACTTTGGCGATCAGGCCGGCGGCCAAAAATTTGGACTGAGTTGGCCGGCCAAATCAAAGACGGATGACGAAATTTGCGATCATACCATATTAGCGAAAAAAATTCCCTTAAGATTAAAAAAATTGACAAAAATTTTATTTTAATTAGTGTTGGGCGGCGGCCAAGCCTGGCCGGTCCGAACGCGGCCAAAAAAAGGCGGCCAGACCGGCGGCCAAAAATTTGGACCGCCGAGTTGGCCGGCCAAATCATTGACGGCCGGCCAAATGTACGGCCAATATTAAAACGGACGGCCACTTTGGCGGCCAGACCGGCGGCCAAAAATTTGGACCGCCGAGTTGGCCGGCCAATTTTTAAAACGGACAGCCAATTTGGCGGCTAGACCAGCGGCAAAAAATTTAGAAATTTCTTAGTTACATTAATTGAAAACAAAACAAATGCATCTTAAAATTTATATTAATAAAAAATTATTTTTCAAATTGAAGGATTTTAAATTATCTTTTTAAATTGAAACAAACATTTTTTCAGCTAAATTTTAATTTTGAAATAAAAATAAAGCTTCAAGTTTTCAATTTCCTTTTTTTGCAAGTATCTTGTTTTTTTTATTCAAATAATTATAAAAATTTCAACAAAAAGCCAAATGTCTCAAAAAAAATGAAACTAATTAAATTTTTATTGATAATTGAGTGAAACTCTAAATATTTATCTTTCAGTCGAATTTTACATAAAAAATCAATGGTCCAAGCAAGTAACAAAAAATTAAATATCTTCATATTCATTATATTTAATTTGTGCACAACCTAGATAGTGATAGAGACAAGCAGACAAAATATTTGAAATGAAATTAAGATGATAGTATATCCAAGTAAAAGTGGCAAATGCGTATCAATAAAGCTAATGATGGCGCTATAGCAGCCAGTTTGATAAAATATCGGTTGATCTAGTTTGGAATCTGGAATTTGGCAAGAAGTCATATTAGTCAAATCCAAATAGTCATTCGTTAGCACCACAGCATTTGAAAAAAGTCTGGACAGTATTTATCACATTTAGAGCCACTTTGTCCTCGTTCTTATTTATTGCTTCAACTGTTCTATTTTGATCATCTCTGAGTTTTTCTTTGGCATCGCTTCTGTAAGACATTAGCACCGCTGCTGCAGCTATTTCTAGTAAAATTCTGTCATATTGTGACCACAATCCGACTGCCGGCCGTCAATGATTTGACCGGCCAACTCGGCGGTCCAAATTTTTGGCCGCCGGTCTGGCCGCCAAAGTGGCCGTCCGTTTTAAAATTGGCCGTACATTTGGCCGGCCGTCAATGATTTGGCCGGCCAACTCGGCGGTCCAAATTTTTGGCCGCCGGTCTGGCCGCATAAATGGCCGTTTGTACGGTTCCCAACACTAATTTTAATAGAAAATGCCAAATTTTTTTAGAAAAAAAATAATTTTTACCTGAAAAAGCTAAATTTTTGAATTTTTTTTCTAGATTAGAGTTTAGAGATTTGTATGTAACATTTGAAAATTTTTCGTTTCTTTAAATTAAAAGCCTAAAAGAACATCAAAAACTTTTTCCCTGAAATTTTTTGCCGTTGATTTTGTCTGACCGCCAAAGTGCGTTCGGACCGGCCAGGCCTGGCCGCCGCCCAGCACTATTTAATACAGATATAGAAAAAAGGAAATTTTTTGGAAACGTTAAAAACAACTTTTAGTCCTCATCACGATTTTTCTGGATTAGATGAAAATTCTGAAATATTTCAAATGACTACTGAAATTGAAATTGTTAAAAAAAGATTAAAAATTATCTGTACGAGTCTGTTACTCTTTTACATTTAAAAATGCTTTAAAAAAACTCAAAGAATTAGCCGGATCAGGTCTGGATTGTATTCACAAGTTTATGCTAAAATATTTACATTAAGAGACTTTAATAGAAATAAGTCAACTTTATAAAATGAGTTTGAAACTCAGTCAAGTCCAAAAATCCTGCAAAATAGCAAGCATTACTATGATCCCTAAAAAAAACTTCCTCCACTCCAAACCCATCTAACTATTGCCCTACTAAATGTTTTTTATTGAAAGCCATGAATTTGCATTTATCATAATTGAATTCCACTTGCTATGTATTTGACCATTCAATCAGTTGATTTATGTCATTTTGTAGGGTAGTTAAATCCATTTGGTTCATCAGCAAATAATTTTCACAATCTGGTAACAGCCTCTGGGAATTGGAGTCGATTAAACAAATTAATTAAAAGCATAAGTTATTCTTTGTTAAACAAATTTTAAATAATTAATTAAGCAAAAAAGTATCAACAGTTTGATCAGCATTGTCAAAATTTTTACTTACGCTGTAATCTTTAGCCAGTCTCCAGGTAGATAATTTTTGTTCAGAATGTTTTTTTTTATTATTTCTATCTAATTTTGAGACTTGAGTTTTATTCATTTATAATTTTTTAGATAAACAACAATCAGTTAATTTCAAGTACTTGTCTCTTCCATTGAACCAACAAATAATAGGAAAAGTATTGACATTAAATAAATAAAATTGAAAAAAAAAAACTTTCCAAAATTTTATTAATTGCTTTCATAAACGAAAAAAAATATATAAAAAAAAGTTGAAAAAAAATGCTTTATTGATTACTTTATTATTAGTGAAAATAAGTATTTTGAACGCTCTCTTTATCTTCTCGAGATCGAGGCAAAAATTTTGACAAAAAAGTGTTTGTGTGATTGATTTATTATTTTGTTTTAATCAAAAAATTTCTTTTTTAAAAACAGCGACTGTTTGAATAAAACAAAGACTAAAATTTCAATTTCAACATTAACTATGATTCAATAGATAGCTTTTACTATTGCTATCGTCGTCGTTGTTGCTCGGACTTTTGTGAACTAGACGGTTGAAAATGGCTTCGATAAAGGCTTGCCTGAAACACAAACACTTTAGACACAAAAAAGGACAAAAATGGCCGCATCTTACTTGGCGTGCAGTCCTCCACCAGGCGGCAAATCTTGCCAGTTCTCTTCCGAAATAGTGTTTAGTATGTGCGATAGTTCTACTCCTGTTGAACTTTTTTCAATCAATTCTAGAAAAAATTTTTAAAACTAGCAGCCAAAAAGAATTTCATCAAGGGTCAAATCAACAAAAATAGTGATTGATTATTTTTATTTTTTAAAAAATCATGCAACAAAAAAAAAGCTTGGTAAAAAGCGGTCAAAGCTAAGTTGATAAATAAGCCGATTAAATTAGATTTAGTTTAAAAATAAAATTTTGACACTGGGTCTATTTCCTAAATAACAACTCCACTTTTTGAATTTACATCTTTAAAAAAAATTATTAGGCTTTTATTGTGATTAGAATTAGTAGAATGTGTCTGTGTGTCAAATTCAATTTTATTGTGTGTCATATGATTCAAGGAGCAGTTAGGTTACTAAGTCAATGTTTTTTGTTCTGCTGATGATTGGAAAAATTATTTGTATGATGGATTTTCGGACCTATTAAAATATAAGTGGTTTAGTCGATTAAATCAGCAAGTCAAGCCGAGTTCTTGTGGGAAAATAGAAGAAAAAAGACAAAGATCTCTTTTAATTTGTGACCTAATCGAAGTTACTTTTGAATTTAATTTTAATGGAAAAAAAATAATAGTTAACGAAACTTTTTTATTGAAAAGGAATTTAAACTAAAAATAATTTGATTGTCTGAATTTTCATTTCTTTGGATTCATTACAAAAATTTAATTTAACCGCCTAGATAAAGTTGAAGATATGATTTTTTTCTTTATCTTTAAGTAAAAGGTGGTTTTTTTAAATAAATTATTTAAAAAAAAATTCAATATTACTAGACATGTTTGTCTAATAATTGTTCAATATCAAGTTAAAATCAAAATGATTGATCTCTAATTTATTTAACAAAAACAATCAACAACTTCAATAATTCAGATTAAGTTAATTGACAAATTCAAATTTATAACTTTTATATTCATTCATTCAAACTAAAATAATTTTATTTTTCAACTAAAAAATTTATAAATTTTAAAAAATTAAATTTATTTCTTGTCTTTAAAAGTTTTTATTAAAATCAATTAAAATATTAAACCTTTTTAAGTTCAATAAAAAGGGACATTTTAAAATTTTATATATAAAAATAAACTTAAAAAAATACTACTTAAATATACTTAAATAAACTTTTTTAAGTCTATTTTAGTAGTAGTAAAAATGCTGTGGGAGATTTGAGTCTCCAAGTAGTACATGCGCTACTACTTAGAGACTCAAGTCTTCCACAGCATTTATACTACAGTCGATCCTCCGTATAACGAACCCCCATATAACGAAATCCTCTTTATTACGAATAAGAATCCAGGAACCGATTTTTTATAAAACAAAAAGATTGCTAATTTTCTTTGTTACAGCGAACCTCTTTATAACGAAATCCCGATACAACGAACTAATAAAAAAAAACCGAGTAATACTTTTCTTAAGAAAAAAACTTTATATAAAGAATTTAAAAAAAATGACATCGGTTAATTTACACCTTGATAATAAAAAATAGTAAATAAATACTTGACAATTACTTATTATTGTTTATCTAAAAATTCTAATTGATAAAAATGAATGAAAAGCAAGTATGCAAAAAGAGAAAATGTATCTCTCTTGAAGTCCCGAACGACGTTAAAGTTTCGAAAGAGCGTATCTCATTACTTTTCTCGTGCATGTCTGGTCGGGAGAAACTGAAGCCTTTGGTAATTTCACACTCAGAGAATCCAAGACAGTGATACAGAAATTTTTTTGTCCCTATCATTTTATATGGGAATTTCGATATAACGAATACCGAATTTTCGGTCAAAGTAGTTCGTTATACCAAAGATTGACTGTACTACTACTACTAAAATAAACTTTAAAAAAAAAATTAAATGCTAAAAAATATATGTAATAAATAGAGGTAAGTAAATTTTAGTTTTTTCGCTATAAGCCTTTTTGTAATTAAGTAAACTAACATCATATTCAAAAAGATGAGAAAATTCTGAGTCGAATGCTCGGTCATATTAGAATTTTTAAAATGAAGATTCTGAAATTTTTTAAATTGAGTTTCTTTATACTTTTTCCAGAGTTGTTTAAATGTCACAAGTCTCAAGTCAAGTCCAAGTCCGGACTTGGCTTTTTGAAAAGTCAAAAACTTTTCAATTTTTTTTTGATGAATATCATGACACGAAAATTTTTAAAGTGTTTTAAAATAATAAATTGTGTTAATCTTGATGACTTGAAGTTCCGAAATCCCAAAGGTCATTTTTTCAGTTTTACAAGTTAATCAAATAAATTTTCCTGTTTTTCCATTTATGTAGATGAATTATTCTAGGAAAATTATATTTAATGGATGATTATGAAAATTTCAGCCTAATTCTCAACTACTGTCAAAGCATTTTTTCCAGTCGCTTTTCATTATTTTTAAGATCTGAAGTCTAAACTAGGACTTTTTTTTTGTTGACTTGGACTTTTAAACAACTCTGACTTTTTCTCATATCTACCGAAATCAAAGCCTAAATATATTTAAATTTTTAACTTAATTTTAATGGCAAACAACTGCTTTAAAAGACAATGATTAACTTTAATTTTTTTTATCAAAAATAACTTTTTTTGGCATTAAATTAACTTGTTTTTTCAAAAAATTTTTTTTTTATTATAGGCAATTATTTAACATTTATTGGCAATAGGTTAATTAAATTGACTATGTTAATGTGAACTAAATTTTATTAGCATATAAATAATCTTTTTGATATAAATTAACGTATTTTGATTTTCTTCTTGGCATGATATTAACTTGTTTAGATTAACAGGTGATATTTCCTCCTTCTAATTCACTTTTTAGGTTTCATTTTCTCATAAGTGCCTTTAGTTCATTATACAAATTAGAAATTTTATTTTCTATGATTTTTCAAAAATCATCTATTAAATTAATAAATAATAATAAAAAATTCTATTTTGGCAAATTTTTAATTTTAGGTGATAAATTACACAGGCAATATTTAAAACAAGATATGTGTAGCAGTATAAATAATAGTTTGGCATTGTGAAATTTCATACAAAACTTCCAATATAAAAATGAAAAATTTTTATAACTTTAGTTACTTTAGTCAAAAACTTGTTCTGTGAATGAAACAGGCTGAAAAAACCTTTGTTTCACATATTGTGCAAGTCTGTAAAATCTGTGCAAATTAATTGCGTTTTATTTTTGATACTTTTTAATAAAGTGCAATTTTGCACAATTCGCACAGATTTTGCAGACTTGCGCAAAAGGTGAAACAATTTATTCTGACTTGTTTAAACTATTTAAATTTGACTTTTCAAATTTTGAAAACAACGATATAGATAACTTTTTTGAGAAATATGGATTATTTGGGTTCTAACACAAGGGTTCTTTTTAGACTGCTAAGCTTTGGTTTTAAAATATTTAAACTGGACAATGGCCATATTTTATTACAATAAATTTTAAAAGAAAATAAAATAAGAAACTTTAAATACAATTTAATAAATAAAAATAATTTGATTGTACCAAAAACAAAAACTAAGTTTGGAGAGCTAACTTTTTGTGATTTTTTTCCGAAATTTATTAATAATTTTGTTATTGATCGTTTATAATTATCTTTCAATCATTTCAAAACGTCCATTTTTAATAATATAAAATTTTTGAAAAATTTAAATTGGTTTGCATTATTTTTAGCCCTAGTAAATTTTAATGCTAAATTCAAATTTAAAAATTAGCTGTGCAAATTTTGATCAAAATTTCTAAGTCAATAAAGTTTTTTTCATTTTTTTTCTCTTAAAGTAAAAATAATTTTTTGCCAAATAAAAATTTTAAAAAAAATATTTTTTTCAAAATCAATTCTCAAGGACACATTGAAAAAAAGACAACAAAAACGACCAAAAAAAAAAAAAATTCTTTGTTT